>VXAY01003228.1:343197-383062 GCA_013399855.1 Oxyruncus cristatus | reverse complement strand
CCCGGGGCCGGAAGTGGCGCCAAAACGCCGCGCGCCCCGCTCGGTCTTTTTGCGCGCGCCGGGGCGTTCTCGCGAGAGCTCGCGAGGGAGGCGGGGCCCGGCGGCCGCAGGGCGAGAGGACACGGGCAAGATGGCGGCGGCTGCGGCGGCTCTGCGGCACTTGGCTAGGGGCACCCGCCTCGCCCCGCGAGGCCGCGACGGCGGGCCGCTGCCCCCGCACCTACAGCAGCTGCAGCAGCGCAGGGGCTTCCGTGTCTCCGCGCCTGCCGCCATACAGGTAGCGGGGAGGTCTGTCCCCGGAGAGGGGCTCGCGCCCCTCAGGGCAGGGTCCGGCCTGGGGCGGGCGGGCGGTGCGGTGACTTCGTCCCCGGGCTGAGGGGACTCCCGGCATGTGGGGAGCGCGGCCGTGCCCTCGCCCAGCCCGGCTGCCGCTGTCTCGCAGGTGACGGTGCGGGACGCGCTGAACCAGGCGCTGGATGAGGAGCTGGAACGGGACGAGCGCGTCTTCCTGCTGGGCGAAGAGGTGGCTCAGTACGATGGCGCCTACAAGGTTTGTGGAGGCCGTTGGCGGGCCGGGAAAGAGCCTCAGGTGGGCCGTGACTTCTGTCTCCTGCCCTGCAGATCTCCAGGGGCCTCTGGAAGAAGTACGGGGATAAGAGAGTGATCGACACCCCGATATCTGAGGTGAGGCTGTCCTGTCTCCAACCCCAGTGATCCCTCCATCAGCTGCTCCCTGCTGCTTACCCCTTGGTTTCCTTCTTTTTCAGATGGGCTTCACAGGAATCGCTGTTGGAGCTGCTATGGTTTGTACACTTGCATTCTTCCTCTTCTGGTTTTAAACATTAAGCTATTTTTAGGTAAAAACACTCTAATACATTTTAACGTATTTAACAGGCAGGGTTGAGACCAGTGTGTGAATTCATGACGTTCAACTTCTCCATGCAAGCCATTGACCAGGTCATAAACTCTGCTGCCAAGACCTGTTACATGTCTGCAGGATCCATCGGTGTTCCCATCGTATTCCGGGGCCCCAATGGAGCGTCGGCTGGAGTGGCTGCCCAGCACTCCCAGTGCTTCGCAGCTTGGTACGGGCACTGCCCTGGGCTCAAGGTCGTCAGTCCCTGGAGTGCAGAGGATGCCAAGGGTTTGCTGAAAGCATCTATCCGGGACGACAATCCAGGTGAGCACAGGCAGATCACGGCAATACCTGCCGCCCAGTCCTAAGGAATGGCTGTTTTCCCCTCCTGCCCCACTTTAAAGATACCACAAAAAAATTGTTAAGCCCTAAAGCACTCAGGTTTTCTTTACTGCAGCTGTAGGGTACTTACAGAGACAGTTTATCCTTTCCCTAACAGTCACCTGCCTTGCTAACAGCAGACTGATTTTGTGCTGTTGCGAGCTACACAGCTTTAGTGCCAGTTTTGTTCCAACCAGAAAATGTGGAAGCATTTATAAATCTATCATAAAGGGATTAAAAAGGATGAAGATGAGTCAGGAGGCCTTCCTGCATATACAGTGCCTCAATGTAACTCATTTTTACAGATCATGAAATTCAGATGATAAATTCAAAATGTCAGTTATTGAAAGCAGGGCAACTTTTGTCTTTATTTTTCACAAACGTGAATGAAAAGTGGGAGACCTTTTAAAAAGTGGTGATTGTACCATCATGTACTGAAAGTAAACCACCTGATCTCATTTCATACCAGTTGTAGAGAGCTTTTTAAATGCTTCAGCATTGAAGTAAAGACTGATTTACTTTTTTTAATTGCTTCTGCAAACGTGCTCCTCACTCCCTTGTTGCCTGGATGGGTTTAGTGTATTGAGCTGCTGCAGGACTGCTAATGGTGAGTGCAGCCCTGTGCCTGCAGACATACACGTTAATCCAAGTGTGTTTTCTTCTAGTTGTGATGCTGGAAAACGAATTACTGTATGGTGTTCCCTTTGAAATGTCTGAACAGGCACAGTCAAAGGAATTTGTTATTCCAATTGGAAAAGCTAAGGTAGAAAGGCAAGGTAAGCTGAGAATATGTTTGTTTCCTTATTAATTGACCTGGTTGGGGACTTCTTTTAACCTCAGCTATTCAGGGTACTGCTGTCACAGGGCACAGAAAAGTATTTCAAATGTCAAGTGTTCGAATGTTCTTTTATCCAGTAGTATGGTTTCATGTTCTGTTGCCCTTTTAGGGAAACATCACCTGATTATCCAGATCTCAACTAAAACAATACCCATCTAAAGGATTTGTTCCATAGTATAGAGATGAAGTAGGTGATGGCTGAACCAGTTTTTTCCTCACCTAAGTATATAATTTTTGCCAAAAATGCAAAAAGAGGTCACTGTAGTCTTTCACCACACTTGTTCAGAATTTACCACTGAATTATATGAATGCTTGAAAAGAATAACTTGGTAATTATATTAAATACCTTTTCAGTTCCCTGAATTCAAGGGTAAAGTTTGTGTCTTAGCATAGGTCTTCCTCTCTTCCTGCTATGTCTGGGCTCAGCATTTCAAATAAACATAAGGAACTTAAATTTACAAGTAAATCTTAATGTTAGCTTGAAAGGAGCCTGAGGTCTAGGAAAAAAAAAGCTTTAAATCTTAAGGGTTTTTTTTCTATTTTAACACTTGTGTCTCTTCTAGGAACTCATGTTACATTAGTGTCACACTCAAGACCTGTTGGCCATTGTCTGGAAGCAGCTACTGTACTTGCTAAAGAAGGAGTAGAGTGTGAGGTGAGTGGGGGTTTTGTTGCCTTTCTCTTTCCCTCAAGGGGAGGGGAAAGCAGAGTGTGTTCTCATGCAGGCTGTGCAAAACTTCAGTGTATTAACTACAAGCTGCTTTTATTTGTAAGTGCCTTCAACAGCGTGTGCCTTTCATGTTTCTGAGTTAGAAATGACCTGTCTTTAAAGTCAGAACAGATGAAAGTGCTGAGGGGCCCTGTACCCAAACAGTGGTGACTGACAGGCTCAGGTTACAGCAAAGCTCTCATTATCCCTTTTTCCCCCAGGTTATAAACTTGAGAACCATTCGACCAATGGATATCGAAACAGTGGAAGCCAGTGTGGTAAAGACAAACCATCTTGTCACTGTAGAAGGAGGTTGGCCCCAGTTTGGAGTAGGAGCAGAAATCTGTGCCAGGATCATGGAAGGTACTAAGTTTTGCAGTACATGTCTTGATCTCATTTCCTACTCTAAATCCTGATGACTTCTTGATAAAGCCTGGCAAAGGCAGAGTTAGGGGTTATATCTGAGGAGCTGGAGCCTGGCTGTCTTGCTCTAGAGATTTTTAGAGGGTGGGTGCAAAAACCACAGTGCATGAAGATAAACAAGCAGGAACAGCACTCTCTGGAATATTAGAGCTACAGGAGCAATATTGTTTAAATAAAACAAGATCCTGAAATCAAGAGAAAACCACAGTACATGGCAACCTGACACTGTCTTCTGTTTCAGGACCTGCCTTTAACTACTTGGATGCTCCAGCTGTGCGTGTTACCGGTGCCGATGTCCCTATGCCTTATGCAAAGATCTTAGAGGATAACTGCATACCTCAAGTGAAGGATATAGTATTTGCAGTGAAGAAAGCTTTGAATATATAAGTTGTAAATACATGTTTTAAAGTACCTGCTTTACAAAGCATTATTGGTGTTGGGCAAGTTGTATCCATAACTTATGTTGTATAAGCTACATGAACTTTTGTACAGTGGGGAAAGTATAGTGACCTCCCAAAATATTTATATATGGGGCTACACCCCTAAGCCACACTTCATATATGCAACAATGTGGTAATGCTTGTTTGTTGAACAGTACAGTTGGGCTAGTGCTACTGTTGGTGGAGAAATCCTGTTCTAAATTCTTAGTGAGGAAAAAATCCTCTGTTTTTGCTTGGCTTTAAGTACCAGAGGAACTGTGTCAAACCCGCTGGAGCGGTGGTTTAGTGCAGAACTGCAGAGAGCAAGAGCAGGCCCCCGGTGCTGTACAGCTGCAGGAGCCCACGGTCACAAGGCCTACTAGGAGGGAATGACCAGGCTTGGATGGGTGAAGCCCTGTCTGCCAGTGCAGTTCTGCACTAAGGCTGTGGCAGCCCACAGGTGGTGACCCTGTTTGGTTTGAAGGGAGCTCGACACATGCAGAAAGGCTTCTGCACAAGAGCTTAAATAAAGATCCTGACCCTTTTCAGTATGTGATGGGAAACACTACCTAACTTTTCTTTACTACCTGTCACACAGAGTGATAAAAAAAATGCATGTCCAGATGCTTGGCTTTTATGGCTCAGCTCCATGTGGGTGTCTGTAACTCCTTGCCTGGACTGACTACAGCATGTTCCCACTGTAGGTCTTGCAGTGCAAAATGAGTTCCTTTATTCAGCTGCACTGAGCCCGAGTCTGAAGCAGCGGTTGTGCGGACTGTGTGTGAAGAGCTGGGGAGCAGTTGAGGCAGCCTTTTGGCAGAACACCACATCCCAGGGTTTGGCTGAGGGCTAGTCCTGCCAGGCAGGGGTGCTCTGCCAGGCTTCCCTCAGCAGCTTCTGGTACACAGGGAAAGCTGCCCTGAGGGGCCTGTGCAGCAGGGCCTGCTCTGCACCCCGGGTCAGTGGCTTCCCAGGGAACAAGGGGAGAGGACATACCTCTGTAAACAGCCAGAAGAGCTCAGGTCCTGTTTCAGGGAAGGGCCAGGAATACCTTTTGGGGTATTCCTTTTAGCAGAGGTGCTGTTAGGTTCTTAGGAAGTGTGGCTTGCAGGTGCCAATCCCAGCTGAACATACCCACCACACACTGCTGAAGGAATTCCATTAACATTTTAATAAAAATGACTGGATATCACAGGTTACATGAAACTTTGTACAGACATTCTCTGCATAGTAACAAACACTGATGTACTTGAATTTAAAAAAATGGATTATCTATAATCCTTTAAAGTGCAATTTGTTTAAGGTTTTAAATCAAAAAGGATCTTTCAATAAAGTTTAAACTGTAGAATTAACTTGAAGTAACTTTGCATTTAACTAAATCAAGAATAACATCCCAGTGCCCTATTAACTCCCATTTCAACTGTTTCCTCACTTAAAACACTTTCCCTTGGAGTGGCAGGTAGGATGTCCATTTAAACAAGCTTAATGAGACAGCATTTTAACTCCACCAGCAAATATGGTGGGAATAAGATTTAATTCTCCAGTTCCCTCACCTGTGCAGTATGCTTTAAGGGTTGGATTATCTAAAACAAAATTTTTTCATTCAATGCAGCAAGAATTACAATGAGTTACAAGTGCATGGAAAGAGTTGAAAAACAGAGCAGACTAAAACTACATCCCTGTAATTTGAAAAAAGGGGTGGAATAGAATTAGGAAAAAATGCATTAATTCACCATCGTCATGGTCATTCCTATTTTTGGATTTTTATTCAGTTATATAGAAGCTGCTGTAGCCAGAGAACAGAACTGAAACCCAGTAAAGAATGGAGTACTTATCACAGCATGGGGAGGCAATTCGGGCAGGGCAGTGCTGCTCGAGGAAAGCAGAAGTTGGGGAGAACGGAGGTCCAGCGTGATCAGTGCTGGTGGGTCAGTTGCTGGTCAGGAGGGTCAGCACAGGAGGGGGAGAGGGAATTCAATCCTGGAGTGACCAGTGGCCTCAGCTGATCCTGGGAGCACTGTAGTCGCACGTCTGTGTTTTCTTCAGAGTTCCTTTCTGAAAGTTTTGGATGGAGCTGAGCAAGGCTCCCCGGCTCGCACTGATGGGCTGCAGCGTTGGCACCTCTGTACTCAGGGGAGGAGCTGCTGGTGGCAGGGGCGGCGGAGGCGGTGCTGGGGGTATGGACGATGCTCCTGTTGAGCCAGGGAGAGAAGATACAGTTTGATTATGCCAGTCCTGCACTACTCACATCATCCCTTGAATGCCAATGGAGTGTGAAGAACAGAACAGATGGGAAATGCCCAAGTGATCAAATCCCTCTATCTGCAGGTGAGTCGTGTCATCTGAGACACCTCTGAAATTAAGCCTGAAGGGCCTCAGTACTCAGGGATGCAAAACATGACTCAAATGTGATCTTCTGAAGGAAATGGAGATCACTTAATGGGACTTCCCAGCTAGTTTGTCCCTAGTAAAGCAGTTTGCTTTCTGGGACATAAACAATAACAAAGACTGGAAGCAAATTTTACTACCTGTTCTTACTTATTTAACACACTTTATGTTCTTTGAAGGAGGACCACATCACTAGTATTTGTGATGACCATTTTGCTTGGTCAGATTATACTCCATTTTTAAGGTACTGACTGCAGGTAGAGTTTTCTGGAAGTGTTTTACACTTCCACAGTCCACTTTCTTCAAACATGTTGCAACAAATGCTTGTTTGACAGACTGAATGAACCACAACACTGTGACACACACCTCTTGCCTGCCATTCCCGTTCCCACCAGTCACCTTTACACTCTGGCCCTTGCTCTCCACCCCAGTCATACATCCACTGTGTGCTTCTCATCATTCCTCGGCCTCCACATCCCGACTCCCTGCGAAGCCAGAGCCCACAGCAGTGCACGTGGGGAGCTCACCCAGCAGTGAGGGCCTGCATGGAGGTGCTTCCTGGCAGTTTGGATCCAGGCAAGTGGCCTTATTTGCCCCAGGCTGCTCTGCCAAACACCCTGATCTTGGGCAGCTGTGCTGCTGCACATTGCACCATCATTTCTACACCAGTGTAGTAATAATAATAGGCCTATCTTGTCTCATATATTCTGGAAGGAGTAGGGGCATAATGATTAGTATCTTAGAACTATTCAGCAATGAATTTTAACTCCATCATCTAGATCATGAGTTGTTCCACATGAAGACTAGAGAGAAAAATGGCACCTATATTCTAACACTTGCTTCAAGTAGCTCTAACCTACAAAGACAAATATACTGGTAAGTGGCAAGAACAAGGATACTGGACAAAGCAAAACAACATGAGGGAAACCAAGACACTACAATTACTGAAGCAGAACTGCTCGCTATGAAGTGAGAAAATACCACGCAGTTAAAGGACATTATGCCACACAGACTCAAGAGGTATTTGAAGAAAGATAAAGCTCAACTACAGAAAAAAAAGCAGACAAAAGTTCTCTGCTCCATTTCTCTCTCAATTCCTCACTAACACTTGTTTTCAGACTAAAAAGTAGCAGTAAAAACATAACTGCTGTTATTAAGCAGCTATACTACGAGATGAAAGACGTAACTCAAAGCTCCCTCATTTTCTATTTAGTCTTTGAAGAAAAACTTCTCCTATATGGGAGGAAGCTCAAAATGCAGAATATTCACAAAAAGCGTTTAATTTTGCCAGTGTACATTAATATGTGCTGTGATTGTTGCACTTCCAGCTCTTCAGGAGAAATTCTCATTGGTATGAAAGCCTACTGTGAAAACAAAACATGGAAGTGTACATCTTGAGCTCATCTTCACTCTCTTCCCTTCCAGAGGAAATATCAAATCCTAGTAGAAATACCAGAGATCAACGGAAACAATTTAATGTTCCTGGTGCATGTGGATCAACTGTCCTCTGAAGTAATCAAAACATAACACAATGGCTTCTAACTTACCCAAATCTTGCTTTTTACATTTGGCAAAGATGTAAGTCAGTTTACTATTAGAAATACTGGAAAACCATTCCCCAGGTCAGAATCCTGTTTCTTATATGGATGGACTGCCAGGAAAGGAAAACTTGGCACTTTGCCAAAGGAAAAACGAGACCAAGAACAGCTCAAGTAACCATTTCTTGGTTGAAGTGGTCAGAACAAAAGCTGTAGGACTGGCACACCAACCTGTCCCCAAACGGATCAGGTGAGACGCTGTAAGAGCACCAAGAGCAGCTACTCATAAATGAAATAGCTTCAGAGAGATGCAAGAACTGCAGAGAACAAAGACAAGATTTTTGTCTGGAATTGCAAGGTGAGGCTGAAGAGGCTATGAAAGTAGTTGTACAAGATGCAATAGGGAATTAACCACTAAAACAGTGGCCAGGACTCTGCAGGGAAGACAAATACAATGGTAACATGTGCAGTGGGAGAAGGCACATGTTTGACAAAAAGGGGGGGCAAAAAAGACACAAAATGCTTGGATGACTATTATTAGGCCAAGATTCCAAGTGTATCTTCAAATTTTGGTCTGGTTATTTTACAAGGGGGGTAGAAAAGACAGGGAAGTATAGGGGGAGAGGTTATCTTCCTTCCTGGAAAATTGTTAAATTCCTCAAAACTCACTATTTTTGAAATTGAGCTGTTGACAACATCATGCAATTAAACTCTTACGAGACTTAAAACAGACAATGATACTCTTACACCCGAGCTCTGCCTTAAAATATAAATACAGGGTTCAGAATGGTATCTGACTAGTCATGAGCATTACATATTGAACCTGGTAATTAAGAGCATGATTCCAAAAATCTTCATATCCATTCATTTCAGTTAGTCAATCCAAACCAAGGTGTCCTTCCCTTCCTGACATGAGTGGTGAAAAGGACATGTGAGTTCACACATGTGTACTCATATGTAGTTACATCTACAGATTAAATTGTTCTGCCCAGCAGTGATATATTTTCCTCTATTTACTAGAAAAAAACACTTAGGACAAGTGCTCAGTTGTCAGGAGGCCTTTCCAATACACATGTTGAAGACATTGCCTGCACACACACATTCTACTCATTCATGCAGTTGTAAGAATAAAACACTCAAACAAGAACTTACCAAGGGTTTTTACAGGGACATTTTTGTTAAAAGAGTGTGTTAAAAGGAATAGGAAGTAAATCAGATGCTGTAAACTTGATGCCTGAATTGAAACAAAAACTTAATTATGAATTTAAAGTGACAGTAATTGTGCAAACAGCATTAAAAACTTGGCTGAGAATGGGATGCGAACAAAGAAAATCATTTCAGTGAGGTTTTAAAGATGCTGTATTTCATTAAAATAATCTGTAGGAACATTCAGATTTTTTTTCTTCTATTCCCTCCCAATACTAAGTAAATTCAAGATTTGCATTCAACTTTCCCATTCAGAAACAGAGCATCTTTAAAGAGATAAATCAGCATTAGCTTACTTTTCTGAAAATTCACGTTCAAAATGATGCATGCTCTATTGAAGACAGCAGAGAAAGAGAGAGGACACAAGTTAATCATCCGGTTCTCGCATCAAAGTAAGAAAAACAGATACTGTTAGCTGAAAAGTTAGTACAAAAGTCAATACATTCTTATGCACTGACAAATACGAGGACAGTGGGTTGACTATTTCACTATACATTTACAACACTTTGTCCAATTCTGAATAATGAACCACTATTTTCCACGCTGTAGGCATTATTATACTTGATCAACAAATACAACACACATGCCTCCAGCTGCACATGCCATAATTCAACCTTTACAGGATTAAAGTGCATTTAGAGAGATTTAGCAAGAAATCTGCAGGAAGATTAGCCATAGGTGATGAAATCCACTCCATTCAAGGAACACTTCCTGCTGTATTAACACCTGTATTAACACTTACGGGTCAGAGACACCCAGGAAAAGCACTTCCTAAAGCATTCAAATTGTCTTACAGAAAGGTGAAGGGCAGGCAAGATGCACCATATGGGTGCCAGTGTTGTGCTGAAGGATTTAGAATAACTGACACAGAAAAAAATTGTTAAGTACAACTCTCAATTTGTTCCTGCAGGAAAGCCCAAGAAAGGAAAAGTAACACCCCACAAACTTTTCTCTGTTGTAAAACATCATGCTGGTATTTTATGGGCATATTGGATTTTCAAGGAAGCAAAGAACTGTGGAGAAAAAAAAAAAACAGACCTTCAAGGGAGAATGTCAGAGACACAGGATGTTGCTTCAGAATCACTTGCCATGATCTAAACAATGTCCCTCAAAGATGTTATTTAGCCAAGTAGCTGCAACACCACCAGCCCAAAACATTCTCTTCAATGACAGCAGCCCATAAGAGCTGATGATTCCAGTGGACACCTTTCCCCTCAAAGCAGGCCGTGCACTCAATCCTACAGCTGGAGCTGCCATTACAAAGACAGCAAAAGCCAACCACCATCTTATTACTTAGTCTGTCTTTCATCGACTATACCAAGCACTCTGGTGCAAGCCAAGTCTCACAAGGCCTTTGTTCAGAGACAAAGCACCTCTCAGCATGTGAGAAACCCCTGAACAGGTTCCTTCCCCAGGACATGTCAGCCTGGAGCCCGCTCCCCTTTGGCCAGTGTCTCTGGCTCTGCACACACCCACACACCACATTGATTTGGTTGGTTACCAAATGATGGTAAGAGCTTCTGCTGGGTGCACTTTTCTTCATCAGCCTCAATTTTGCCTTGACATCACATCACCAGGATGCTTTGAGATGCCCTGATTCTTAACAGGACCACAACCAAATGATACAGACAGACTGAAAGCCTCAATGCCCTTTCGAGAATCATCTCACCACACTGATACCCACAAGCAATTTTGGTTTAGAGGTAAATACCCTTAGTAAGTACAAGGAAGCTGGAAGAGAGAGATACAAGCTACAAAGGCATCTCTTGTCACAAAGTCCTACCATGGGGCCAGTGGGTCTTTCACTGAGCCAGTAATAGCATACCTGCATAGAACAGCTAAAACTACAACACTGCTGGTGAAAAAATTCAGCCTACTAGTTTTCTCTTAGAACTAATATCTGAAATTTCTTCTATGAATTCTACTCACAAAAGCATTCCTGAAAATGTGCCACTTGCCTTTACACCTCATGAACAACATCCAAGCCATCAGCTCACTAAAGCCCTTTCCCATGAATGCAGGTAGGGCCAAATGCACCGTGTCAGATGGGGCTGATCACCACAGGTCATCAGGAGCACACTGGCAGCAAGGTAAACAAGACACTGTGACAATATGGTTTGAACGGAGACAAGTTCTGAGCCCAAATTTGAGCCATTTTTTAGCCATTTGCGTCACATCAACCCATAAACCTGCATCACATGCTTAAAACTTGAAAAAGCTTTTGAGCCAGTTCCAACAAGTCCAAGTTAAAACATAGCCAAAAGGTAGTTTCACTGAAAAAGAAAAAATTGTTTGCTAAACATCTGTCCATTTTGGAAGCACAAGGTTTTCTTTTGCATTTTCAGCTACTTCTTTATTCAAGCACACAAAACTGGCAACAAATCCTCCAGTGAACAGTGGGTGAATCCTGAGAGCAGCACTGTTACTGTGCAACACAATGACAGTAATTATTTTGTTTAGGCTAACTGGGGGAAGTTAGTTCCTAAGATACACGTAAGATAGACATACCCTACACATACACATACGCATCTCATACCCTCAACTTGAAGGAGAAATTACTAATTTGAATTTCAGCATGACTGATTTGAATTACATCACACAGACTGCAGTGTCCTTTGAAAGATCATTCACAGCAAACACAAATTTGATTGCATCACATTAGTTACTGAGTTGTGCTGTGCAGAAAGTTCCTGGGACTAGAAATCCTGTTGCATAAGTCACCATAACAAATGCTTCCCCTCTAGAAATGTTTGCCAGTGCTCCTCTTCCAGCCTTTCAGCCTGAAGAACATCCACTATTGCTCAATATTCAAATTTATAATCAAACTTTCAGAGTACTTCTATTGCTTACTCAAGCAGATTCTTCACCACTTTGCATCACCTGTCCTAAACATTAGCAAAAGTGTCTGCACAGCTACCCTGCAAACTGAAAAACAGAACTGGTTAAAAATAATAAGGATATTATTTTTAACCCAAATCAGTCTCTGATTGGGTTATCAATGGGCTGCAGCAGAACTGGGGAGGTTTACACACCCTAAACCACTGAATTTGTCACACCCAAAATTTCTGAAAATTTTCTGAAAACATCAGAGCAGTACAGGAGTAAAGGGACAATACACAAAGGATGAACAAGTAGTATTTCAGAGTCAACAGACCATTAACACCAGAACAAATGTATACTGCAACATGAGGTCCAAAACATATCTGGAAAGTAGCAATGTCAGTAGGCCTGGAACAAAAGAGACTTCAAAGCAAGCACTTACACTCTATGGATAAATCATATCATGTATATCTCAAAAAAGGTTCTCTACGGCCCTCAAAAGAGAGCACATGCTCACACTCAGGCTGACCCAAGGTAATTGTCATCTCCATGTTCCATCCTTGAAAACCAGCATCCCTTAGTCATCCTTGGAAATAACACCCACTTCTGAGGAGCAGAGGAGCAGAGGGGAGTGAAAAAAACCCCAAGAACATAAAATAATGACTCTTGAACTTACCTGCTGTAGAGGGCGGAGTGGGGGATGACGGAGATGTTAAAGGGGAACTTGCCCCAGAGCCTGCTAAATAAAACAACAGTCTAGTAATTACAGCTGTGACATGGCAGCTCAACAGTCAGACAAGACAGATCGTTGAAAACAGGCCAACTTTACTGATTGAAGATCCAGTCCTGCTTCCATCGAAATCTTGGGAAAGATTCCCATTCATAGGAACAGTGTCACTTGGACCCAATCTGAACAGAGCAGCTTTACAGTAAGAGTGTCAGAGGATCTCCAAACACGTAGGAAGTGCACTCAACAGTATTCCTCTATGGGAAACACTTCTTCTCTGCTGCTTAGGCTGTTTGATTTCAGAGTCCAAATTCTGTTCCCCTTAAAGTTGTGCCACTGCATGGATGGCACCCATCTCTCCTAAGATGTTCAGTCAGTTGCGGTACTCCACAAGTTACTCTGATATCTAACTACTCCTCAACAAGCTGCTTTTGGACACAAGCAAGTCAAGCTGTTTATCTGTTCCACAGTACCAACCATACCTTTTAACTAAATGAAGACCTGTCAAAGGCTCTGTTGCTTTGGAATTTGGCACTGAAGCAGCAATTAAACAGATAATCTCCTCATTCATCTTAACACCTTACTATGTAATACAGATCACCATAAAGAGTCTCCTGAAGACTTCCTTCTTAAATAGCCCAAATAATGAATATTGTTATTCAACTCAAATATAAAACAGAATAAAGGGACTGATTGGTTTGGTTTGGGTTTTGTTTTTTTTTTTGAGGAATGGGGCACAGAAGAGAGGAACATTACTTTAAATTAAGCAGCTGAAAATCTAACATTGACAATATTTTTAAGCCCTCGATTTATCCATTATTAAATACCCAAAGCAGTGGTTACCAGGCTTTTGATAGCCCAATATTAGCATGTAAATTGATGGTAATCCTGGATCTTTTCAGACAGAAAATGACAGTAACAACAAGAAAAATGACACAGATTTGTAGAAGCAAACTTTTCTCTCTGTGGTTACCTGAGTTATTTGAGTTGCTGTATTTTGCTGAGTGTTCTTCCCCACTTTCATAGGCGGAACGTTTTGACTTCTTTGAAAGGAAGCAGAGGCAATAGAAGATGGGAATGAATAATCACTTTCTGAGATAAGGATTGAACTGACAAACAGATTTATAACAGCCATCTACTGTATCACACGAGGTTTATCAATGCTCAACATTCCTCTCCCCCATCCCCAACACATGCTGACAAGAGCAGCAAGGCTGTTCTGTGCTCAAATATCTCCAGGCAACTCCAGTGCCCTCTGACCACAAGGGAAAGGCAGAAAACCGACCCACCAGAAAGGAAGAGCAACTCAGACAGTGCTGCAGGAGCAGACTGAAACAAGCTCCAATGCCCTCCCTGGGAAGCAGCACAGCAGCTCATCTGTGTATAAGCTCTTAACCAAGACTGGGTGCATACACCAACCTCTCACAAGTTAAAGCAATGTGCAAGTCAGCAAGTCAGCTGCCATTGTAACTTCTATGTTTTTAGTAAACAGATTGCTTAGCTACAGAAGTGAAAACAATCAGGAAGTAGTGCAGAAAAACACAGGACAGAACAGAGCCACGTATATGCGGCTAAACCTGTCCATGCTAAACATTCAAAAAATATCTTTTTCTGTGTGAGAAACCCATTTAAGGATTTCTTACTTTTCGTGCTAAGATCTTCCTTTTCTTTTTTTCTTCTTCAGAGCCATGATGAGACTGAGCTCTTGTCAGCCTTCTGTGCTGGTGAATCTTCAAAATGAAGGAAAAAATAGAAAAAGAACCATGTTCAGTTCTTAAATGTTTTCAAACAACACTTTTGGGGTACAAGAAAATACGCTGTAGTCAGTTTGTTTAGAATGATTTTTTCATTTTAGGTTTTTATCTTTACTGTTGCTGGTAAAGGATGGAGGCTCATATTGCAGTTAAAATTATCCTTTAACTTGGGAGCCACTGCCTGTGAAGCTGCATCACTTCAAACAGTGAAATGCCACACAGTTAACAGCTGTTCTACAAGTCCTCATACTGCATTTTTGGGAAAGCAAATCTGTTGATGAAAGCCTATATTACTCAAAATCACTTTTGAGTAAAAACTCATTTTCTGCATGTAAAAATAATAGGAGGAAATGAAATTTCTGTAGGAAATAAAGAAATGCAGACAATACCAATTTCTGTTCTTCTGTTAATCGCTTTTCTATGCATTCCTTGGAGATTTTCAATGCCTCTTTTAGCTTGGTAGGAATCTAATGCAGAATGGGGAACAAAAGCATAACACAAAACGTGATAAAGGAAAACAAAACTTGACTGCTCACACCTCACCACTCATCACATTGCCCATCTAAAGCTCCAAGTTCTGGCACCATTCCTTTAGTGAATAGAAAACAGGACCCTAGATGCATGTTTTTCCACTCAGAAATAACAGCAGGGACAAAGAAACTCTAAAGGCAGGGACAGGGGACTACTTTGATACTCCAGTCACATCCCCAAACTGCCATGAGGCTGACAAGACACATGGCACATGTCTTCCAGGAGAAGTACCCTCGGGCAGCTCCCCAGTGGGACCAGATGTGGCTCCCAAAATGCCCCAGCACTGGAGCTGGCAGCAATGTGCTGATGGTCTCACGCAGCAAAATCAGCTTCACAAGGTGTTTCCTCTCACTGCAAAGGACCCACATTACTTGGTAGCCTCTGCTCAGACAAAGCATCATCATTAGCTACACAAATGGGCTCCAGGACAGCAACTGCACTTGAACACTCACGGGTCACATCGTGGCCTCCTTCTAAGGATACAATTCGGCACAGGAATCCACGCACTGCTGGAAAGAACCCTAACGGCCAATAAAGCCAGTTCTCCTCTACCCTCTCTGTCACTTAATGCCTAGATACAGCCTGGCACTTCCATAAACATCAGCAAATCAATGTTCAACTCTACCTTAAACTGTGGTTTCTCAGAGTTTGTTAGCAGGACGTCACTGAATAATCTGTGAGTGGATAAAAAGAGAGGAATATTATTCCCAAGAGATAGGCAAAACCACAGCAAAAATACGACTGGTACTGTTCACTTAAACCCCTCTTTCTTCCTTTCCTTCTCTGTCCTCATCCCTAGGCCACAGTTTGGTTTTTTCCACAGTTTTTTATGTACTGTTTTTTATTTTTCAAGCACTGCTGTAATATTAGCAGCATCCAACCCTCAGAATGCAGTCATTACTGATGGCAGAGAAAGCAAGTTTATCTGACGTATTTTGAAAGTTGCTACAACAGGTACAAATATCAAAGGCTTAGAAGGGCTCCCTCCCAAAAAAAACCCCCACCTTTTCCTTACAAATATATGGATTGTTTAATTACAAAAGATTTCCGGGGACTTTATTTTAAATTTCACCTAAGCAAAATCATTGTTCTTGTTAGGGAAATTCTCTTAGCACAACTATTGTTTTAGTATTAACAAGAAACATGTGAAAGGTCAATGAGTGAACTCAACATTTGAAAATATCTGCATTCTTGCCTGTACGCTGCAAAATGCAACTAAAGCAAATAATCTAATATTGTTGCTCTCCCCCCTATGGTGTCAGCAGCGATGATTAATCCTTTCCCATCCAAAACAAAGACACTAGAGGGCAATGGTAGTCTGAAAATAAACTGGTTAGTCCATTTCAAGATACTTTGTCCTGGAGAACATACTAGAAAACTGTCCCAGAGAGATCTCAAATCTGGCTCCAAGATAAATATTTCTGAGATCTTTTGTTGCTGTTCACTACAAAAATTATCACAGGCTTATACTAGGGAAAACAAATTCAAGTCTAGAATCAAGTTAATTAAGGAGAGTATTCCATGAAGAATTCAGAAATAAAGCACATTTTAAAGTACTTTCAAAAAATCATGACAATTCATCCTTGTTTACAGGGCTTTCTAATCCTTTCTGATTACATGTTCTCATGAAATTAAGAGAAGTCACAGTTTATATGGCTATAATAAATAGATATTTAAATTACATTAATTGCTTTAAATTACATTCATTCTGTTGCACATCTACGTAGAACACTTTCGTGAGGAATATTGGTATGAAGGGGATATAGTATAACGGCTTAAATATCAGATGCAGCTGGGCATGGATTGTTTGTTCAACATTTTTTAAGACTTGTATATTCCTTTTCTTGCAGTATTTGTCCCCTGTTTACAGTCTTCTCTCCACCTTCCACCTCCTTGAAAAACAGAGGAAGGGAGGAGGAGAAGGAACCGAAGGCTGCAGTGACTGCCAACCAGGAAATCTGAACCTGAGAGCACGTTCTAAATGCACTGGAACCGGTGTGTTGTGAGATCAGACCCAGATTTAGGTATGGACAATCTGCCCTTTATTAGGTCCTGACTCTGGCATCTCACATAAGGAAAAACACAAGAACCTCCCACCAGAAGTGTGGTTCTGTGGCTCAGCATGCTGGTGACATATCACAGCACAGGGACAGCATTTTCCCTGGAAATGCTGTGTCCCAACAACAGGCAGTGTGGCCCTGCAGACAGGTGTGATCTCCACTCAGTCACACACTGACAGTGCTCCCTTCCTGCATCCTGGCCTTGCCCCACTGCCCCCCCTGCCCTCATCCCTTCACTGCACCTTGGGAGGACAGCCTGTTAAGGAAATCTAGTCTGGCTATGCTTCAGAGAATCCCTAAGCCAACCCTGCAAGAAACCAGACAAAACTTCCACATAACATTTCATCCTCAGAGCAAGTCTAAACATCACTGCTGAGCAAAGCAAGAGATCTGTTTTGCCAGTCGTAAGTAAACTGATAGCAAAATCTACTGAAGTAGATCTGAAGGAGACATGCAAAAAGACTTATTCTAAACCTTCTAAATCAACCTGTACATGAACTTAATCATGCTTGCATTATTTTAATAGCTGGATTAATTTAAATCATGCTAACTAAAGTGCATTCATAACAGCTCCAACACACCAAGAGACACAGAAATGTTAAAAGCACATTCATCATGTTCACAAGGGATGGGTTCTGTAAAGCCTATCAATTTTAAAGCTCCATTTGGCACACATCCCTCAGAACACGGAACAAACCTTTCTAAAAAGAAAAAGAGCAAAAAGGCTCTTCCTCCTGAAATAATTAAAAACATTGCTATGAGTATAAAACGAGTAGAGCAGGACTTACGGCATCTGTAAGAGCCGTGAGACAGTTGGCATGCCATTCTTCATAGCTTCACAGGTCAGAATGGATTCCAACACTGACACTACCAAAGAAACAATAAGAATGAACACATTTTTGCACGGCAGGACAGCAGATGATTTAGAATGAACGTCTGTGTGATGTTCCCCTAAGTATTGCATCAACCAAGCAGTGATGAAGCTCTGTGGCATGTGTTTTTTATTATAGTGTTACTATTACACACACAAACTCTTCAAGAATGTTAGACATAAGGCAAGGGAATCCAGGCATCTCATTACTTACTAAACACTGCTTTATCACTCAGCTTAAAAAAAAAAAAGGTTTTACTTATACACTCCACATATTTCATGAAGAACACATTTTCTCTTTGACCAAATTATTAATTCTTTGTAGTCACAGGCTGCAAAGATCTCAGGCTGATATTCCACAGCACCTTAGCTTGGGTAAAAGTTAAGAGTGCACCTAGGAAGCTGTGACTGAGGTGTTCTCCATTGCATACTAACCAACAAACACTGAGGGTGCAGGGGGGAAGCTCTCTACTGGAATCGTGTCTGGGGGTCTTCCATATGTCATTTCATACAGTAAGTGTCCAAAGCAATGTACATCAACACCTTCTAAAGTCTGTGGAGAAACAAAACAAAACAAAAAAAAAAATAAAGCCACAACTTCTTACTTTTTCACAACTGGTTAACTCACTGCAGAAAAACAGTGATTTTGAATGTAAAGATAGAAAAGAGGAACCACTAAAGACAGTTCTTAACCACAACCATTTCCCTGCATAACTGTTGCTCAAATGAAATCTTCATGCCTCGAGCTAAAGCAGCCACCACTGTCTTCCTGTATGTAATGATAAAAATGGGATAGCAGTATAGTCAAGTCCTGTAAAAATGTGGGAAGTTGTAAGCTCTTTTCCCACAGCAGTTTAGAAAGCCACACATTGATAGAAATCCCAACCAAGCCCATTTTCCGAGTTAAGTCAAACAGCAAAGAATGAGGTTCATAACAGGACCACATAATGCTGTCACTTAACAGGGAGGTAGATAAAAAGAAAGAAAAAAGTGCTTATCAAACAAACCTAGGAGAGCCTCCCTTGCTCCTCCTTAGGTCTGTGCAAGCTGTACATACATTCTAAGCTCCCAGACAGCATATTTCCAAGATTTCTGAATTGTGTGGAAAAGGCTCAGAGCTTTGATGGCTAACCATGAACTTTTGATCGTTTCTTTGACAACACAGCAGAACTTGTTTAGCAAGGTCAGCAAGCAGCTCTCTTGTGATGCTGTATGGAATTTATTACAATGAGAGCCTAAAGGCAGGGCAAGATGCTGCTGGATTGCTGCAACAGGGCAAATTTGTTTTCATACTTTTGCAGGAAGATAATATTTTGCTTTGCAAGCCCACAGTTAACAGACACCCTTCAAACAAATAAAACCCAGCTTTGAATAGCTAGACATCTGCAAGCATCTCATCAATTTTCACAGTATCCACCTGAGACAAGGCTGACTAATACTCCCACCTAAGCACAAGTAATAAGCTGTGCTCACTGGACAGACATAGAAGTGAAAAAGTGTGCTAGACAATCAGCATATTCCTATGAAATATAAGACCAGAGTGGAAAGAGATCTTAAAACAACTGCACTTTACCT
This sequence comes from Oxyruncus cristatus, assembly GCA_013399855.1. Lineage (NCBI taxonomy): Eukaryota > Metazoa > Chordata > Aves > Passeriformes > Cotingidae > Oxyruncus > Oxyruncus cristatus. The sequence continues at coordinate 363,966 of VXAY01003228.1, read as the reverse complement.
CTATTTGTGCCGGCACTGTTATCACAAAAACACTCCCCTGCACTCCCCTTTTACCTGCTTACCTTTGGCCTCAGCCTCACTCCAGTGTGCTGCAACAAAACTGCTGTGCAGCCAAAGAGTGATTTGGAGGAAGCAGAAAAGGAATTTGATGGAGAAAAGCTCAGATTAAAAAAAGGGGCTTGAGAGAGGGTTTTTTTGTTCTAGTCGCTTCTCCACAAACAGAGGTTGAGGATAAAGAGATGCATAAGACTTGGTTGAAGTAATTGCCTGAATCTTACATTAATTTTCCGAAACTGTGAAAAGTACGATCGATAAAATGATGGAAGTCCCAACAAGGAATTTTCTAGATCCAGTAACTTGCAGGTATCCCCATCCAACATAACATTGGCAGAGTGAAGATGGCCGTAAGGGAATCCTTTCTCATGCAAGAATTTTAATACCTGAAAAAAAATCCAATACAGAAGCACTGTCACAAGATGCTCTGATGATCTCAAGATCATGAGATCATCAGCTTAAATCCTCCAGCATTGCAGCAGATAGATAATAAATGAGGCCCCCATTTGGAATGCTTGCTCAGCTTGATCTTCTACATCACCTTTGCCTGACTATTCATTTCCATTTCACTGGTAACACTTCTCACAAAACAAACATTTGATGCTGATCCTAAAAGCAGCAACCTCCCAAAAGAGATCTGGACACTGAAATTCACAATTCTACTAAATACAATAGTTTGAATTAAAAAAAATGTTACAAGCACATTAATGACTAGGAATTTATGACACATGTTCTGCAGTCTGTGAATTACTTCTTTTCCTTTTTACACAAGGAAAAAACTACATTATCATCTCTCTCCCACTTAAATTCCACATGCACCAATTGCTTTTTTTTTTGTTTGGTCACAAATGGTCTCATACATATATATCTAGATTCAACTCTCAGCAGCTAATCTCAATTCACATTTACCTTTGAAGTCTGCTGCTGAAATAAAGCTTCTGTGCTCAAAAGTTTGTCTACTTCTCTAGCTAAACCAGTTGGCCTCAAAAAAAAAAAATCATAAAGGCAGGTAAATAAAGCAAAGAAAAAAAGTACCTCTAATATTTGCCTTCCATAAGTTTTTATTTGCTGAAGCTCAAGACCTTGAATTTTTTTAGGATTGCAATACTTCTTCAGGAATGGGTCTTTTGGCTTTGCCTTTAAAAAAAATAAACAGATCGAATATCATGCCGAGAAAAGTCAGTATTTGTCTTAGTCTGCTCAGCAATAGACAGCAAACATTTTTACAAAAGACACACTATGGTCATTCCAGCAAACATTCTGCCATTTGAGTTGAGGGTGGGGGGTAGACATTACCTTATAAATAAGGTCCTTTAGTGTCCCTTTTTCACTGAATGGTCTAATAACCAGCGCCGAAGATTCATTGGCAGTGGCAAAAGTGATTTTGTAAATATAAGGATGCTACAAAAAGAAGAAAACTGTAGGTAAATTTTAGATGACTGGTTCTGTAATTCATTTGTGTTCAATTCACAAGTAAGAAAGGATCTGCCTGAATTGTATACTTGAAGTAATAAATTGGATTCTGTCAATGACTTTGAATAACCCATGCAAAGAAAACTTCACTAAGACATTATTCAATTAGTACATAAATTAAAAAAAGAAAATCCACTATCTTTTTTTTTAACAAAACAGACTGGTGGTTTAGACAGATGAAGAATACAGCACTTATTCATGGGCAGCTTTACTGTAGGTTTAAGTTATGCTAAGCTAATAAATTCATTCCCAGTTTTATACAACTATGGTACTTAAGGAAATTCAGCATTAATAGCTGTCATAACAGTTTTATGTCTTTGGAAATTATTATAACAACTTTGCAAAACCAAACGAGAGAGCACAGTTGGAAATAAATTACAGATACAACACATACACCAAGTGAAATTGCTAGTCAGGAGAAGACCCCTTGTTCATGTCTTATCTTAACACAACAGTTTCAGTCTGGCTGGGGGTTGAGCAGCCTGGTTTTCAGCCTCTCCTGTTATGTGCAACTGCTGAGTTCCAGGACTGCACAGAGATTTACCAGTTTAAATACCATCCTTTTCAGCCAGTCTCTCACATGCTCAATATCCTTAACTCCTTTTGGAGTCAAATGCCAGTTTTTCAGGCAGAGATGCCTGTTAGATTTATAGCATGGCATTGCACAGGAGCTTAAATTGCACAGCTTCCATTGTACCTCTACTTAGATACACCTTTTTTTAAGCCGAAAGAACTGAAAAAACATAACAGTCCTTCCACTGCCTCATCCACTGCTGCCTGAGAATATCCCCAGCTCGTGGGCTAGCAATTACACCTAGACAGTGCTATCCTAACAGCCTGAAAGTGTTGAAGAGCTGAAATAAAAGCTCATGACCTCACAGCAGAAAGAAGAAAAAAAATTAAATTAACCACAACACTGAATCTCCTGTAATCATCCTGCAGGATTATTATTTGTGCTGAGAACATGTTGTTTCACATTATATGGGAGATGTAATTAAAAGGTTTGCAAACCATTATATGAAAGCAACTCTAAAATTACAAACTGTCTACTAGGCTATATGTGCTTTTGGAAGATCAATCCTTGACACGCACTTCTGTGCACAATTTAAAAGTCTTCAAGTAATACTCACAGAACAGGAAGAAAGAAGTTTCACAGCATACTGTAAATCTTTGTCAGACAAGTACTTATCAGGGCCAAGATCAGCCTGAAAATAAAGAAAAGAATGGCATCATAACATATATTGTATTCCATAAATAAAATGTGATCTATATTCTACTCTGGCAAATGAAGACAGATGTTTGAAGGTATATTTTGAAGAGCAAGCAAGGAAATTACACATACAGAATGAAACCGAAGAGGCTGAATAAGACCATGGTTTCACAAACAAAATGTGTGACCGTAAATACTACTGCCTCTTTCCTCCCCCAGATCTGACATTCATTACTACCACCGAATGAACTCTGCCAACTCCAAACTGAGGGACTGTGTGCATTGTGAACTGATAAGACACCTTCTTCCTCTGCACCAAGAAAAACTCCCCTCTTACTGCAGGCTTTAGTGATCTCTGCTCTCCAGTAAAGTCTCACAAACAGCTCACACGATTAATCAAGAGGGCAGCACATTTTAGCACAACAGCAAAAGCAAGTGTTGTCAAAGGACCAGTTCATGCCTCTCTTGTTTATTAGTTTGTCAGTACAACTAAAAATCTAAATAAGAAAACCCACCACTTCAAAAAGGATCATCTTGTTATTTCCAGTGAGCAGATTTATATCTGGTCAACAGCCACATCATTACAACTAAAGAATCCTGAGGTGCAGGACTGGGAACAAATGGCCAGGCACAGAAACTTGCAAACTGGATTTACCACCAGAGGAAAGAAACACAAGAAATTCCCACACCACATATCCACCTAAGGGCTTTCAAGGCTCTCTCAAAGCCTGACCTCTTCAGCCTATCTCTCTGCCACTCACACATGGTAGCCAAAATAAAATCTTGAGTGAAATTCAGAAAGACTTGAGTATGAGACGAAGGCATATATACCCAGCTTAACACTAGCCGTTCCTTTGGTTGATTCTTTATCTTCATTAAGAAATATTTCTTACGTATTCGCCAACCTACAAAAAAAAAGTCAGCAGCAGCTTTAATTAAACACTACTAAATCACACAACTTACAAGCAGGACAAGGTCTGTAAGCAAAGACTTAAGACTGGAATCTTAGACCTAAGATTGGAATCTTAGGACAACTCACAGAGTTGGGGGAAAAAATCAGACAAGCTTTCATTCACACATGCTCTTCTCACCTATATCTTTTAATGGTTCTACCACTTCCCACTTTGGCTCTGATCGGAAGAACATTGAAACGTGCTGTAAGGCAATTTCTGGAAAGAAAAATGAGAAGAAGGGGGAAAAAAATTAGAAAAGAAATTAAAATGTTTTAAAGGGACTATATAATGTAGTTATCTACATATGAGGAAAGGTTCAATGCCAGAAGGAAGCCTGCAGGAATTCAGACTAAAAGTCAGCAAAATCACTTCAAAAGGAAATCAGATAAAAACACAGTTAGAGGGCATTTGCATTTTTAACTTGATAACTTACATCCAGAGAGAAAACAGAGAAAGTATTGCCTGGAAAACCTAGCTTAACAGTCTACTTTCTATCTCTACTAGACCTACATTTCCAAGTCTAAATCCAATGCTCACAACTGAGATTTCCCACAATAGGAGTACACAGCACCAGATCATGAAACGTTTCTGCTATACCTGTAAAAGTACTTTTATCTCTTTAATGTGCATCTATGTTGCCATTACTACATGTAAATATGTAAAAGTTCTGTTTCACCATGTGTTATTCTGCCCTTTTCTGTGCAGACAAAGGTATTTGGCCAACTATCATGAACCTACATATATTTGGGGGGCTGGAGGGAGGACACCCGTCCTGTTAGTGAATTCTCTCACAGCTGGGAACACAACTGGTTTATTCATGAAGTGACCTGAGAGGAAATCTCAATGAGAAGTGGTGACAGCAGGGGGAGAAAGGGAATCATGCTAGCAAGGAATTTTCTCTAACATGGCTTATCTTGGCATAGAAAAACAGCAAAAAGGCAAGGATGTGCTGATCTCTCCCTCTATATACACTGTATCTTCTCTCTCTCTAAATATGATAGAAAAAAAGTGCAATAAATATCATCCAGTACCTAAAAAATGACAAACTGATGGTCTCTAAAGACTATAGGCAATGATGTCTTGTGCTGCTAAGGTCCCAGCAACTGGCAGGAAACACAATCTTGATGAAAGATCTCAGAACTAACATAGGAGTCACAGTGTCTCCTAGAGGATTTAAATTGCTTGCTCAGCATTAGCCAGACAAACTGCATCCTTAAAGAGTTACTAAGAATTTACAACTCCTGCACAGCTTATCATAAACATCCAGGAAATGTTCTTTGCACTTTGAAGCTGAAGACACCAGAATGTTACATAAAGGGAGAGAAAAAAGACAAGCGAAAAGGAAGTAGTGAGTTCCTGCTTCAGGAGACTCTGCTTTTAGGAAAACAAGCTTTGCATCTTGCAAAGAGTTGGTTTGCCCATGAACTAAATCTGTGGAGTGGGTTTGATCACTAAGAGGAAGTTTTTTCAGTCTCTAAGACAAATATTTAATAGTTTCCAACAGCTGAAATAATACAAATTCAAAGGAGAAACATTTAGTAATGAAGAACCTGATCACTGGGGATACAGTGACTTTCCAGTATTTGTGGGAAGAGGGTGTCTGACTTATTCAAGCCTTGTAAAAGTACTAAACCTAGCTCAAACAATTCTGGAAGTCTCACACCCCAAAGCAACAGTAGGAGCTGGCCAAGATGACCACAATTGTTCCTGTTGAAAGATTCAGTGTTGAGAAGAGTGGCTGTTTTAACAGAACAGGGAGCAGACAAACTGAATTCCACCTTACACTCTGACAGACACATGATTTCTCAACACCAACCCTCTCCATTTATCACCAACCCTCCCTCCCCCAAATTATGCTTATCTTGATCCTCTATGAAATAATTCAAATATTTAGATTTGACAATCTAAGCATGATCCACGCACAGAGTCGGAGAAGCCTTATCACAAATAATCACATGCACAATACCATAATTTCGAAGGTTGTTCCCCACATGTTTCAGTGCAGATCCTTGCCAGTATTCATGGAAGATAAACACACATCCTGAAGTTAAATGGTAATGCAGTTTTGTATTTCCTACTTACCAGTGTAGTTTACAGAATAGCTGTTTGGGTCCAAGAATTTCTTTACCAGTTCACAGTTAGACAGTATGTGATGGGTAGTAATTACATCGAGATAGGCCTGGAGTCCCTTCTGTCTTTCAGCGATGAATTCACGCTCCATATTTCCAATCAATTTTTTTGGAGGAAGAGGTAGACTTAGAGTTGAGATCTTAAAAAGAGAGGAAAAATTACTAAACTTGCTCTCAAAATGCCTCAGGGATATAAACTGGCAACTCAGAAAGTAAAAGACTCTCAGCAGCAAGCTGAGATACTACTAGATAACTGTTTTTTTATTGTATATATACAAGCTTTTATATTTTTCCTAAGTACTGTTATCAGAGTCAGATGACAGCTCACATCCCACTGTGAAGAGATTAGTAAGTGGAGCAAAACTGAAAATACAAGGAGACAAATTTTTGCAAGTGAGTCATACATTTAAGATCACTACACAAAACTTTCAGATACTAAACAGCTACAATTTTCAGCCAGACCCTTCCTATGACATACCTCTGCCCCAGCACAAAAACTATTCACACCTTCCATTTTCCCTGGATAAGATGTACACTTTCTTATTTCATGAAGTGCAGATCAATAACTTTCCTTTGCCTCTATGACTTTGTAGGTAATATAAAGCCCTTTCTGTCAGCCCTTTAAATCTGTAATTTCAAACATGGTGCAACTTCTCCATTTTCTCTTCAGAATTTGCTACAGTACATTTTTTTTTAAATTCCATACATCTTTCAACCCAGAAATAGCTGCAATCTACCAGTGGACATAGAGTAGTTGTTTTATGCTGACATTAGTGATCCAAAACTTCAGAAAAAAATCAGAGAAATGCTTCAAAATAGGACGATGAAAAAACGTACAGAAATTCAAAGCCTTATGTAAGTCAGATCAAAGAGATCATCCTCTGTGTTTATACTCAATTACATCATGTGAATTGCCAGAATACATTTTTCATGTTGTTAACACATTGTTGCCTTGCAGATCAAAGCACCTGCCTTGGGTAGGCTGAATCTCCATGGGAGTTACCTTTAAGAATTGTGTGTGGCAGGAAGCAATTACACCAGATGCAATAACCTCATTTCTAAAGCACACAGTTCACCAGGGAGAAGACAGGGACTTTCGGTGTTGGAACAACTTTCACTTTAACTAATGGAAAAGGTAAAGGATTAGTTCAACAAACTGGGACAGAAGAAGCATTCCCTTTCCTTTTTACCTCATGCGTTTGAGCACAGGAGTCGTTCCCTATTAAGTTTAGCACTTCTACTTCACCGGTTTCTGACTGCAAATTATGGATTGAAAAAGAACTGTAACTATGTCTGGATTACAGAAGATGTTTATAAAAATCATCTTATTCACTGAGAATTTTTAATGCTCCTTTACACCCAAGGGAAAAAAATATCCAGGAATAAACCCAAAAACAACCATATACCACTTATAGTCAGTAATTCACCAAATTAGTTTTAACACCAGAGGCAAATAGAACTCTCCTCTGGCAGACCACTCCAACTCAAAACCAAGTTTCTAAACAAAAACTTAATCCTTTTCTGGTATTACTCACTCAAAAAGCATGTCAAATGATAATCACCTTTACCTTCTTGACCTGACAGCTAGCTACCATCAGAGAGACACTGACTCTAGTTCAGATGTTTTCAAACTGCTATTATTTGTTTTAAAACTTATAAATCAGACATCTGCTATTTTTCAGCAGAAAGTAACATTCAGGCCCAGGTTTTTGTAGCAATCTGACAAAACACACAGCACAGCAAGAACACTGTCTGTCCCAGAAGGACACCTCACTGAGGTCCTGACCTTGCCAAGACCTCACATGCTTTCAAACACCAGCAATATTTCTCTGTGGCCCCAGCTCACCAATGGAGTCAGGATGGGCTTCACCACGGAAGAACCTGGGAATTAACATTCTTATCTTCAAACCACAGACTGCTCAGGAATGTCTGTTCAAAAGCTGCAATAAAATGCTTCACAAAAGCCAGATATCTTGCTGTGAATTCCAGTGCTTCCAGTACTTCACTTAAAAAACAGAGGAGCAGTCAAGGATCTCCACACATCTCTGTCAAATAAGGGAAGAGGAAGAAATGCAGGACAGACTGGAAGGTGCTTTTCAATCCACTACAGCTGAGAGTTCAGGGAATCTGGCTTGAAACTTTCTGATACAAATCAGGGTCACAAGTATGAATTCCCAAGCCTAGACAGTTTTGAAATTCTTGATCCTTGTTATTATTATATAGGTAGCACCAGATTAACAGCAGAAAATTGACATTCCAACTCAACTGCAGCTGTGTTCAAACACAAACACCAAAATCTATGAAAAGGTCAAGCATGCCACGAGAACTTGAAGAACTTGGAGCTTTACATCCAAAAGAAGCTCCAGCAGTTTTTCCAGCTGCATCTTAGTTTTGAAGGAAGAAGATTGGAGTTTGGTATCTTCTTACTGGTCCTTGTTTTATACTGGTTTTTGGAGGGTTGCTTTGTGTGGAGTTTTGTTTGTTTATCCCAATTTCAATATACACGAGATGAGAGTTTAAAGAGTCTAAAATCAAGTCATGGGACCTGAATATTGTGACAGAATATTGTTGCTTAGAGTTCTGGATTGAAAGAACCAAGGAGTGTTGCATTGTCTTAACGGATGCAAAAACTTCAGCTCCAGTATCACAAAGAGCAATTTATAAAAATCCAAAACAGTGGGAGAAAAGAGCAATTTTACCATGATTCTCACTAGTTACTGTCTGCCCTGGCATTTGGAACTAGGCTGGAGAAGCAGTAGTGTTTGTCAAAAGCAGAGTTGTGCATCTTTGATAAAGGCTTAAAACTCTACTCCTGCCCTTCTGAAGAATAACACCTTTTAGGGTGGTTCTCTGTACGAGCCAGAAAAAGCTTCTCCAAGTAGAGATGCGACTTTGCCTTTCCAGACTGTGGAAAGCAGACTTAGGAGTTTGAAAATCAAGGAATGAGTAGTAGTTTTCATCGAAGGAGTCAAGTGCAAAAGACCACGGCCTGCTAATATAGCCACGCTCTCATATCCTCCCATCCAAGTTAGAGGTACGTTTTGATCATTCTGTTTGATGTTTTCCAGTCATCCAAGAAGCTGATGTTTTTGTCCTAGATCTTGGTCTCCCTCTTGCTTCAAATTCCCCCTTATCCCACTCTGCAAGTTGCTGTCAGATAATTTCCTGAACCCTCCCCTTTTATCATTCACCTCTGTCTCAGACAAAGAGGCTTTTTCTTTATCATACATAACCTATTTACCTTCACTTTCTAGACCTTCCACCTAGGCCTAACCTTGCAGTACCTGTCATTTCTGACTTTTAAGTCTTAAAGGTCCATTGCTTTCTCTACCAAAGGTGCCTCATTTGAAATGTAAATGAAAAGGCATAAAGCTTTTTCATGCCTTAATACGTTCTATTCCCCAGGGTTAAGAGGAGCTTGTTATAGGTGGCTGCAAAAGTGAACTCTTTCTTCTTTTTAAAACTTTCTCAAAATTCTTTCTCTGTGATCTTTATCAGAACTTGACAATGGTTAAGACCACAATGACCCCTAGGTACTCTGATGACTAGTACCATCTCATCTCCTCGTGCTCCCCTGGGTGTTTACCTAATTTTAAATCTTGGATGTCTCTGGAGCAGGAGACATCTCTGTATTGCATTTATTCAGCACATCACAGAGAAGGTTTCTAGGTCATGATAAAAGTTCCTACGTGCTACTGCACATTCAACAGAACGATTCAACAAGGCAACCAAGTTGCATTTGTTGAATTATGACTAATTTGTCCCCCCATCCACCTTCAGCACAGGAATCGGTTACAGCAGACTGTCAGAGCTCACAATTCAGCACCCTTACAGGGTTTTGCTCACCAAGGATCATCAAGCAGACAGTTGATTAAACTGAGGAGGTAAAGAGAAAGTGGAAACAGCATTAAACTGTTCAATTCATGCAACATTTAACAGGGGAAAACATTTCAACCTCACAAAAACCTACCCTCAAACTGCATCACTCATTTTTTACCTTGTTTTTCCAATACCATGGAAGTCCCAAGTAACGAGTTTCAACCCTGTAGATGCTTAGCAGTCCTGCTTTCCCCCTTTCCCAAACACACTCACAGACACCCTGCTTTTTCCCACACAAACTAAAAAGAAATAATTGTCCTAAAAAGCAGAAGAAAACACACAGTGAGTCCAGTGTTTGGCCAAGGAACACTCCTCAGTGACACAGAAAACCATCACATGAGAAGCAGCATCTGGTAGTGCTTTTAGACGAATATAAATAATGGGACACATAGCACTTCAATGCTGAATTTATAAGGTTGGTATGTGCCTTGGCTTTCTCCAAATCAAAGAAGGAACAAATAAAAACACATAAAACCGGAACAAGTCACAGTACTGAAGGGAAAGATTCAGTATCTGCCAATTTCTTCCATTTCTATATAAATTGATCCTGTTGATGCTAAAATTCAATTTTATAAGGGAAAATGTAGGAGTGAAAAAGTACACATTCCAGTTACATTTGAAGTCACAGTTTCTCTTTACAGCTATGTGAATTTTTATTTCTTCTTCAGCACAATATACACAAATATTACAAGCCATTTTAAATATATCCTTGTAATTACACTTTATATATCAAGAGTGAAAGTTACCTGCAAGCTGTTATTAAGCAAGTCAAAGTCACTGTATCGCCTCACAATCTGCAAAATAAAAGACACAGTTCAGGAAACAAATTACTTTTTCCATTAGCATTTTACTCCTCAAAATCACATCAGAGAAAAATAATTCCCATTTATAATCATCTTCTTCTTTTAACAATTCTTGTACAAAGGCATAACTGTTGGATTTCTGTCACATTGCCAGAGAGCAAAGCAGTTTTTAATCACATCTTGACCAGAAAGAAAGTGCATTTCTAAACATTATCTTAAAACAGTTCTAAAAATATTTGTGAGCAAAGTTGTCTGCAAACAAGGCATTTTTGCCATATTAGATGCAACAACTTTTCATAGTCATCTTCATTACTACTTCTTGGTTTTGTTGCTCAGCATGGCTGTGATTTTAGCCCTAAGGAAGACAAACTAGCATTTGAGATTTTAAAGTGATGGTTGTACCAACACACAGAAGTAACACATGACAGTCATTTTTCCTGGAATATTCAGAATAGGAGCAGACAACATGCCTTCTGTAGCTGGCAGCAATGCTGGCAGCAATACTGGTTTTCTCTTAGTTTTTGACCAAAAGTATTCAAGCACTTCATGTCCTCAATTCCAAATGAACATTTCTCTTTCCAGCTCAAGTTTGAAAAGCTAGGAAGACACAATTTTCAAACTCTTCCTAAAAAGGCATCCTGGGTACATGAACCACAGCTAAAGAAATTACCTGCCAACTGTTTTCTGCTGAAACTCCTCTTTGAACACGGATTATGTATTCCTAATAAAAGGAAAAAAAAATATTAGAAATGAGAACAAATAAGCTGAAGAAAGTTATGAAGTACTTCTCCAACTATGACCACGAACACTGAGAAACAGAAAATTCAGATCCAGCACCTGGGGGAAGGTCCAAGCTGGGTTTGCTCACAGCCATCCCTAGCAATTGTCTCACTCTGCTTCCCAGTGTGGAAGACAAGGAGAGATCCAGGAGCTTCCACTTGAACAGTTTAATTTCATTACAGAAAAAGACAGTAAAAGCACACACAGCACACATCTCTACCAACAACAGCTGAAGAAACCTCTCCTTACCTCACCTCAAATACCCAACAAGTACCCCCAGGAACTACTGCCACCACTATAACAGAGTAAAATGCCAATAAATAACCACAGCTGCCCAACCTTCCATTATTTTTGTACTGGAAAGGCTACCACAAAAGCTGTGGAATGTGCTTGGGTAACCTGAACATCTCAGTTTCCCATGATGGTAATTCTTCATTTATAATGCATGCTTAATGTTAAATATTTATATATTAACTATGTAGATATATCTAAATCTCAGTGAGGAACTTTTGAATTTTAAGAATTAATAATTCTTCCACCACAATTACATTAATAGATCACAATTTTTTTCAGTCTCTTTATTTCAAGCTCCAGTGTACGTTTTACAGACTAATGCCTGGTCACAAATACCTGGTCAATACAGCAATATCGTTATTGGAGATTTATTCAATTATCTCAAATATGGATATGAAGTATTTTATACACCCAATCAGACATACTTCAAGGCAGCCATGACTTTGTTTACCCCTACTCTGTTTCAGTTCGGAAACAGCTCTAAAAACACTTCTGACATTTCAAATATCATAAACAAGGCAAGTCCTTCTCCTATCCTATACTCTCCATTTTAGATACTGTTTAGTCAGTAAGGAAATAAAATTATTCTGGGATGAGTGCAGTAATAGATACTTCTTTGCCATTTGCTTACACAAAGCTCTATAAATACAGTTCTTTTTGAAGTCTTATTACAGAGATTATCCCACAATTTACAATTAGCCATACATTTTACGTTGAAAAACAGGCCTGGCTGGGGCGGCAGGACCCCGCACTGGGGCTCAAAGCGCCACCAAACCCCCCAGGCTTCCCCAGGGAATGAGCACAGTCACACCACGCACCTGCAGCTACACATCCAAAGCGAGAACGAAAAATTCTGAGCCCAACACAAATCCACACCCCGGCTCGCAGCACTCCCGAGCTGGAACACGCGAAAAGCTCCCCGCGCTCATGCCAAGCGACGCACGAGGACCCAGCAGCCCCTGCCTGCGGTGCAGCAGCACATGATGCACCGCTGTCAGCCAGCTCAGATGACTCCATTCACCCCGGGACAAACTTTCAAACGTGTTTTATGTAAAGTGCTGAATAGTTTTTTTCCATTTCAAATGCTATTTCGCTGAATTGCTTACATCAACGGGAGTCTTACACAGAAAGGACTGATCAGAGCATTATGCACGTTTCCAGATATTAAAATTTGTGCTGCGTTCCAAATTACTGTGAACAAACAATAAGGAAATAACAACAAATAAACAAAGGTGTTTCCAGAACTTTGGGTTTAACACCATATTTGTCCATTCCATAACAATAACTCTATCTGACATGTACCTGCCTACCAACTACATACTTCAATTAACTGACAGCTTGATTCATGAAGTATTATAAACTCAGGTTCACAGTTAAGAATTCACTTCATGCATTTTTAAGTATCTTCTTTCAGGCACTGTGAAGTGTCTTCTGGTTTTGGAACTTGCCTTCTGAACCCCACAAAATAATTCTCCTCTTTAAAATCAAATGAAATTAAAAACTGCTACACTGAAAATCATAAATATACCATTGGAGCAAACCAACAAAGTGGGGCGCATCAGAGAATCCCTCCACAGAATTAAACTTTCATTTAACATCTACCAAGTAATTAGTGTAAATCAAGAATTACGACTATTCCAGACAAGAGGCAAAGGCAACACTTACCAGTTGGTATTACCTTATGTGTTCAACTTTACCTAATTCAGATTTTATATTCTGAAGTTTCCTTCCAAAGCCCAGTGCTGCTGAGTCAAAAATGCTAAGTCATTTTCTAAAATTCACTTAAAATATCCTTTATGATCTAAGCCGTCAAATATCTGTAGCAAGTTTCAACCACCTAGCCTTGAGAAGAAACAAGACTAGTAAGCATGAAAACCAAAGTGATTTATCACATTTCTTGTCCTAGCAGCTTAGTTGGAAACGACAGAAATCCAAGATGTCACAAACCAAAACACGTAACAGTTATACTAGAATTAAAGTGTCTATTTTCAGAAAATCAGCCTTTCATGCTCACTCCATATTCTCTTCTCTCACCCATTTGAAATCATAACTATGGTATCTTCCTGCAAAACAAGAAACCCAAATCCTCAAAAATAGTAACATAAATCCACAGAGCTAATTGTAATTCAACCGGTGTGATTATGTTTGGAAACTGTATGACAGAAATCAATTAAAGGGACACCTGGAAACCCGTATTCACCACTAAAGTGGCTTTTCCTGTTTTGTGATGGTTTCTGCATTTTGGGAAATAGGAAGAGGCTACTTCACACACAGACAAAGAATTGCAACAACTGCTTATTCATCAAGTCTCAAAGGAACGTTGGTTGTTCCTCTGAAAAACCACGTCAGTGATGATTCACCACGTGCAGTCATTCATCTTTTCGAGGATTTTGAAAGAAGAGGAGCTATTGCTCAATCCCTTGTAGCACTTAATCTTCATCCAGTGATTATCATTTTCTATTGTACCCCAAGAAAGCGCTCCCAGGCAGGCAGAACACAAACTCATTAGACAACCACCAAAGCATCTTCTTGCACACAACCACTCTGGTCAATGCAGCAGTCAGCTCTTCTGGAGAGCCCAGTGATAAACAACTCAGGGCTCAGAGCCCATTCTTGCAGGAATATTATGTATAAAAAAAGACCATATTTGGGACACAACTATTTTTCCCTACATATACTCGAGCATTTTCCCATCCAGCTCTGCTTTGATGCCCTAAAACACTGACCGTAATGAACAATTGTCCACCCCATCTATCTAACAAAAAAGCCTAAATGCTCTTCTGGGTTTTGGGGTATTTTTTCTCCAGAGTTGACCACGAGATTAAAAGTCAAAGAATAGCTGTAGTAGAAAAAACAGGATAAGAAACAAGTCTGCCATGGCTACACATAATCAGCAGACCATAGTATGCTGAGTTTTAGTGAGAAGTTGATACTTCCTATTGCCTCTGTGCGGCAACAAGCTTGTTGTGGGATTGTAATTAGCACCACTGATATATGCTTCCCAGAGGACCAGAGAAGAGCTTTCAACTCTTCAAGCCTTAATGCACAAAAGCCTTTATTACCCTGCCAAATTCTGTTTTGGTTAGGGAAAAAAAATCTGAATTACAACAATCTTCTTCTGACACTGCCTGATAGTGGGACTGAGACTGTGCCCATAGAAAATACAAAAAAAGCATAAGGAAAACAGAGAGGCACACTCAGGATCGTTTCTGCTTAGCTGCATCATCCAACCTAGGAAAACAGAATGGAAAAGGCTTCAGAAAGGGCTAGTAATTACCAGTATTAACTCCTGCCAACAGTTTTAGGAATCAACAACCAGGCTCGGTGAGGTCTAGGTTAGCTACACTCATGCACAAATTCCCATGGCATCTTTCACTCCTACATGAATAGCTCAGAATCTTTCCTATGACTCAGTTTACCAAATAACTTCAAAGGAGCCCTAACAGCTGCTGGTTGGCAAAGAAAGGTCTCAGCTTGCACAGAAGAGACAACAGAGAGAGAATAGAGAGAGAACCTCCCACTACTGATTTTGCCCACGGGCAGCAAGGTCACTGCCAGCAGCTGCACAGGGGACACCTACAAGACAGGCCACACAACCATTCCCAAGACAAGCTCCATGGATCCCTCCAGACTCCCCACACAGGTAAAATTTGTGCATCCATTCCTCTTCATACCAGTACTGCCAACCAGTTCCTGACACAACCTTGATATTCCAGCAGCAGTTCAAAATACATTTTTAAAGATGCCAAGGAAAGCAGTTTTGCCTATGGGATCATTTCCTGGCTGCTCCAATCAGTCAAAAAAGCGGAAACTGGTGCCGGGAAGAGGAGGTTTGGAGCAGGAAAGCTGCATGACCCCAGTTGCACACTGTTATTTTCTAAAATCTTCTCCCTATCACTACAGAGTTCTGGATAGAGTTTCTGAAAAGGAGTATTCTCCAAAAATCCACATGGATCAGTGATAATCACACAGCATTTCTCCAGTCCTTTGCCAGTCACAGTTTCACAATCACTGAGTGGGATTACCATCATCCTGAACTTACCATTTTCATGCAGAGCCAACATTTAGGTGTTTTTTCCCCCCCCATATTCACCAAGATTAGTCCCTGGTATTCCAGCACTTATTAAAACACTAGCATCAGCAGCTCAGTGCTGCTCAGCAAAATTTTGTTAACATTCCTAGGTGAAAATCGCACGGCAAAGTATGTTCAAATGTTCAACAATTGCTGTTTATCACCATTCCCAGTTTTTGAAACAGGAAGCAAACAGGAAAGAAGGCTTTTGAAGAGACAAAATAGGAAAGAACAAGTGGTGAATTTAGAGAATCTTAAAATAAAATGTAGAGTGCCACCAATATTGGGAAATACACTCTGTTTTGCCAAGAAACTAGTCTCTAAATTTCCAGCTCAGGACAGTCAGCCTGTTTTTCCACAGATTTCTGCTGTTCGTCTGTTTAATCCAACAGGCTTGAAAAGCCAACCATTATAAAGATCCAGGTCACCTTCAGGTCACATCAACTAAAAGTTTGAAAGGGCTTTATTTTATAAGCATTAAAGAGAGGAAAGCCTAATTAAGCATGAATACAATCCCTGCTTAAGTAGGTTGGATTGGAACAATTTCTAGTAAGAAGCTCTTTTAAATGTTTATTTAGAAAATCTTCCATGTGAAAAGTAGCAACAAGACCAGGAAAGCTGCTCAGCCTCAGAGACCTCTCTGTTACAGGGCACAGTATTTATTTGCTATTGCACAACCTGCCATTAAGCCCCACTGAGGTAGAAGCAGCAGCAGGCCGGTGTTTCACTTCATTTTAAACAATGCAGGTGTGCGTGTGTCCTGTTTGCACCATTCACACGCTGTATCACTGCTCTAGTAATGAGTCAGCCATTCAAAAAGTGAAAGCTATGAAGTAGGACAACTGCAGGGAAAAAATAGGACACACATTTACATGTAACGAAACTTACTGAGCGAGGAAACAAATGAAACATGAGAAATCACGGATTTTCAGTGCCCTGCATCAGCATGGCCTTC
Organism: Oxyruncus cristatus; assembly: GCA_013399855.1. Lineage (NCBI taxonomy): Eukaryota > Metazoa > Chordata > Aves > Passeriformes > Cotingidae > Oxyruncus > Oxyruncus cristatus. The sequence continues at coordinate 347,364 of VXAY01003228.1, read as the reverse complement.
GCCAGAAAGGCAAAATACTCGGTATTTTTCAGGAAGTACTCGGTATCCAAGAAAAATATTCTAATTAGGATTTACTAAAGTATGATATGGCAACTAATATTTTGATTGCAATCTTTGCAGGAGCTACAAATGCAATACTAATTTCCTGAGTTCACCAGAGGAAACCATAAGGTTGGAATATCTAAAATTAGGTGTGATGAAAGAGCTATCTTCTGTGAGCTCAGGCTGGAGGGGAGGTGGGAGGTGGCCAAGGTTACTTACTAAGTCCAGTAGAGGAACTGCATTTCTGTAACCTCAAATAAGTGAACTCTAATAGCTCCCTGTCTAAAGCCACGTCTAAAAGTAACTTCATGTCTGTTTTTGTTCAAATTGAAGGCAAGCTTGCAGAGATTGAATTCCTCATAAAGCAGATGTGCAAAGTCCTTTACAAGCTTTTAAACTAAATCCTATACTTCTAGAAACTGGCTCCATTTTTGTATTCAGAACGATATAGGAAAAATATAAATGCTTTTTCAACCTTTTTCTAATCTAAAAGCTGTGAGTGTCAACATTCATCATTGCTCAATGAAAACTAAAAACTCAGAAAGCATGTTACGAGAGGGATTTATTTCAGCTGTTCGTTTCCAAATGCCTCTAAGACAACCACGTACTGCAGCAAAGCTGGCTCTTTCACTACTTCAATTTCAAAACATGAAACACATGAAAAAGCAAAATCGCTTCGGAAAAGAATTAAGGAATGTTCATAAGTATATGTACAACTCAGTAGTAGTTCTACTGCTGAAAAGTGCTCTAAGAGTTGTATGTACAGATGTGCAGTTCTTATTAAGGAGTATGTCTAAATTATTGTGGAAGAAAATAGCATCCTATTTCAAGGCTTAGAAAGAAAGCCACTTCTGAATGGTGAACACACAGATGAAATACTGCAATATGAAGCAAGCTCAACAGTCAACATTTATTAAAGCTTTAGTGCTGAAATTGCCTCTGTTGTCAGAACACAACATTTGGCGTCAAGATGAGACACTTGCAAATGGCTTAATATACTGGATGCAATTCCACTCCTATTGAAGTCAAGGAATGCAACGGCTACAAAACAACTTCATTTTCTGCAAAACCGGTACACAGACCTACCAAGGGACTGAGCCATGGCTATGGAAAGGTGCCCAACACAGTCCTGGAAGCTACAGTTTCTCTCTCTCTGAAGCAGTGCTAGTGACTGAAGCATAAAGCAGGAGACAAAACGAAGCCGACAGGGTTTGCTCATGTAATTTCACATCTGTTAAATGGGTGCCACTGGAATGCACCTGCAATATGTGGGTTTTTTTGCTTTTAAAATGAAAAGGACTATATAAACACCACACTATAGAATTAATTGTATGTAAGTGCACATTCCAACAAAACTCAGACTGCTTGTAACACACTTAACTGGGGAAACAACTTTTGCAAACGAGAAAAAGCATAATTTTCATTTTCAATTATCATTGGAAATAAATATGCAGAAATAAAACCTCAGTGGACAACTTCTTTGTTGCAACACAAAAACATGGAGATTATGTCCCAGCTCAGATGTACTGACTCTGAGCTCTTCTGACTTGAACAAAACACACTGAGCTTGTGAGCATATCAGAGAATTTTGCAGCTGATTTCCTAAAAATCTGAAAGCCCCATTTACTAGGGGTTGACCTACTCTTACTAAGCAAAAAGTGCAAACCCCCAAAAGTACATTTTCAATACTAGCTTTGTCCCTTCTCAGGTTTCTGGAGGATTCAGGTACGTGTGTAGTAGTTTCAGGTTTTGTTTTCAGTTTTGTTTTTTTCAGTTTCACCGTCAGCCCCCGGAAACAGAAACTGAGCCTCAGCCAATTACAACCCCTGACTCAATGCTCTGAAGTTTACACTCACCCAGTCTGTTGTATTAAATTTAAATTAACAAAAACTGCTTAGAACAATAGGCAAGCAGACTATTCACTTGACACAAGCTTTGGTCTTCTGTGTGATATTTCACCATGTCTACAGAGCTTTTCCTGAAATTCTTTACCTCTTCCTTGACTGGTTTTTCAGAAGACTGTCTATTTTCAGCATTCACAGAAGGTTTACATAACTACTAGTTCAGTTGCTGTGTTAAAGTTACACCTAACCTCGGCCTAAGCTGTCTTCCCATGAGTGCTTTTACAAGCTATGATCTACAGGAAAAAAACACAAATGCAAGTTTAAAACAACCCTCGCAACACTGAACAGCATTATAAAATCTTAACGTAAACTGCTGACAAAAGAACAGAAAATTTATTTATGGCTGCCTTTGTATTTCAGCTTTAGAACAAGTCTACCATGTGCAAACCTAGTTCTCCAAACAGTAGTTTGGGATGAAGGATTGTACAGATGTACATCTTTTAAAGATACTGCTTTGAGGTGGGTTGAGGAACAAACCTAAAAAGCATTCAGTTAATGACAACCTACTTTCTGCTAACTATAATTTAACAAAGTGAAATGCAGTCTTAACACCCCACAAAAGCACTTCAGCCCTTATTTCTTAGAGGGGCTTCATTTACACACCTCTTCAGATACAAGGGTTTATTTGTGTGGCTTATTATAAACCAGGAAAGTTCAAATCAGGGATAGCATCACCCACCAATAAACAAACTATTCATATACGAGGGACATAAGACGAAGCATCCAAAATGACAAAATAGTCGATTTACATCAAATAAGAAACCAAGTCTCTGTTAATGGCTTCCTGTATTTTGTTATCCCACACTGGCTCTATATAAACCATCTGTGCTACACACACTTCAAGCCATCTTTCAGCTATCAACAGGGCTTCTGCAGTAAAACAAACAATTACTAATAGATGTATCTTAGAGACAGATTTTAAATCAAAAAGCACAGTGCTCCAGCACTCTGGTATTAACAAAAAATCAGATCAAGAGAGGATTTTTCCTGAACACACATTAGTAACAGAATACAGAGATGAAAGATGGGGGGAACAACATTTGCTATCACACTCCCTCAGACAAGACAACACACAAGGAGTCTGGATTGAAAAAGTACTTATTCTGAAAGAATTTAGTGACTTCTCCTTTTTTAACCAAAATCATGCAAGCCAAAGGTAAGAACACAAAAAGCTATTGTCATTTGCAGTAGCAAAAAAGTATAGTAAGGCATGCTGGAAACAAGTTACCAATGAAACTTAATCTGCTCTGCCAACTGGGGGATATTAGGAATTACACAACTTCTCATAAGATTTGGCACATGCACTCCTCAGCTACTGAAACAGGTAAAAAGTATCACACTTGCCAGGAAATACGAGAAGTTGCAACAACTGAGAGCCACAGCCTGCTAGATTCACAAGACGTTCCAGACCACTTCTCATAGGTAACTTCTGTTCAGAGAACAGAACATTAGTAAATTAGAGTATCACACACACAAAAAATCCCACTTCTTAAGGGCAGGTTATTTATAGGAAGAGTATTTAACAAGGCAGTCTACAGATCAGTTGTATATCCTGTGGTGAACCTACAATTATTCAGGTTAAGAGTATCCACCAGGTGCAAGGAACCAGGAAGAGATCCACAATGCAGGGCTCTAAGCTGTGTAAGGGGCAGAAGAAGTACCCTCTGTCCATTTAAAGCATGCTTCCCACTTGTGTACCTGCTGCTGAGGTACCTCTGGCCTCCTTTCCAGCCCAGCATCCCTGCTCTCAGCCAAAGCAGGAAACACAAATGACAGCCAGTTCCCTCTCTCTGATTCACAGTACTGCTTGATCATACCATAAGGAACCTGGTTTTTGAAGTGGAAAATAACTGCAAACAGGACATTATGAAATTTGGACTATTACTGCATGCCCAAAGACAGCGCAGTTCTTAGGGAGGCAGCGTGCATATGTTCCTGGCATCCCATAATTAACCTGTGACATCCAAGTGACAGCAGGGCTTGCTCTGCTGAGTGTCACCGCTCCCCACAACAAAGAAGCGGGGCGGGGGCTGCGGGGTCTCTGCAGCTTCACAGCCTCAGTCACACGGCAGGACCCGCAGGCAAATACAGCCCGTTCATGTGTAACTTCACCGCAGCTACCGAAATGAGGCAACCAGAGCCCATCTCCGCTCCAAGGGCTGCAACACTCTGAGAAAAGCAGGAATTACAGCCGCTCACAGGGCCTCGCTCGGGGCGGACG
>VXAY01003228.1:275218-342543 GCA_013399855.1 Oxyruncus cristatus | reverse complement strand
GGGGCCCTAGCGCCGCCGCACGCCGCTGCCGCCGCCAGGGGGCGCCGCGCCCGCTCCGGGGCACCGCCGGTTCGAGTCCCAGTCCCGCCCCGGGAGGCGGTGGGATGGGAGAACACGATGGGATGCGGGGGACACGGAGAGGTTCGTCCCCAGGAACAATAACGGGGGAAGGAGCGGGAGGGGAAGGGGAGTCCAGAGCGCAGGCGGCCGCCCCACCGCCCAAGCCTTCTGTGCCCGGCAGAGGTAGCGGCGTGGAGGGCATCAACCCCGAGACACTGCTGGTAGTCCCAGAGAGGGCAACTAAAAAGGGCTGGCACGCGTGCTGCTCTTTACCTTTTGGAGTGTTTTTTGTGGTTAAAAGATCATAAAATAATCAAATAGCATCCGGTAACTCCTACTCAATCTCTAGATTTTAGTGTTTGGGTTTGGTTTTTTTCAGAAGACATTTAAACTTGTTCAACTGAGTTTCACAACCTGGCTTTCATCACAGAAGAGTAAAAACCTTTCTACTTCAGTGCTACTTAGCACTTGGGAACCTACAAGTTGGACACTTGCCTGCATTTCCTTTTGTCTTTTTATATCATACACAGGAATTACTTTCACTTAAGATGTTGTAAGACCACAGAGCTGGAGTTTTTTGTACACCTGTCTTGCAGCTCCACGTTGAGAGGAAAATGGGCTGTATGGTGTGGTTCATTAGCTGAATCTCAGGCTGGAACAGCAATCCTGACTCTCCAAACTACTCCTCGTGCATGATCCAGGAGGTCAGGCACAGGTTTGATTCATTTTTTTAACAGACATTAACATGTCAACTTCCCACCTGGAGAGGAAGGTGAATAAGAAACAGAGAAAGGAGTATGCCAGGTTTGGGAAACTGTTCTGTGCAGCACAAGCCAGTGACAGGCAGTGACCCAAGGCAGAAGGAAAGGAAATGGGAAGTGATGCAGCTCCTACAATCAAGAGATAAGGAAAGCTCTCCCTAACTACTGCTTCCAAGTTGTGAACAGGCCAAACATCTTGGATAAACTTTGGATAAACAGGGTATGGAGTCAAATACCTTAAACATCACCCCTCCCTCTGCTCCAGTGTGACTAACAGCTGGGGTTAGAGCGCAGCACACTCAGGCAGTGCAACTGTTTTCCCAGTAGTTTTCATCACAGGTTGAGGACAAACCCTCTTTTCATAGCAAACAACTTCTGAGGTTATTTGCAGTCAAGAAGAGTTTCAAATGCATTTCTGCTGCAATGAAGATAGAGGGGATAACAGATGCTTTGCCAGAAAATTATGAGCCACCAACTGAAGGCCTTCTTCCTGATGGCATTGATCATTCCTGAAAGAAGTCTCTCAGTGTTTAATGATCTTATGCTGGTTATGAATTTACCAAAAGCCTACTTTACCAAGGTACTTTCAGTGGGCAAAGAGGAATGTATGTTCACACAGTCAAGCAAGCAGAGAGGAACCATACAGTTAGTACTCAGCTCATATGTCCCTGCTTGGAGGGAGCACAAGTACAGTAGTACAAGTCGTGACAATACATTTTTTTTTTTTAAGCCTCCTTCACTCTGCTTCTGGGAAGCAAGTTTCAGAGGAAACACCCACAGGAGTTGCCATGCAGATTACAACACATCCTGCAGTACATGTGTGTCAGTACCTCCACTTCTGTCCCGCTTGTTAAATAGCATTGTCCCCTTCCCTGCAGCTTGTTGGCCATACAGCTGCTTTGTACAAAAGGAACAAGTTTTAAATGAACTTTACTGGTGTGGACCGTGATTTTGCCAGAAAGAATAGCCTCAGCCACTCCAGAATTCCCACTGTGGCAGAGCAAAGGCTTGTCTAAGCCACTTTGCCTCTTTGTCACAGTAAGTGCCTAGTTCTGCTGGTTTCTCCTTGACAATACACAGAGGAAAATGAAAAGTTTTAAGTTTAATGCAGCTCTATCAAGATTAAGTTTGTGCACTGTCTTCGAGCACTTTTTGTTGCAAATTTACTGGATTCAGTGATGTCACATAAAAAGACAAAGTCAAAATCAAGCATTTCTGGCCTTTACAGTAAAGTAGCACAGGATGAACAGCTCTAACTGTCCGGCACCATGACTTTCACCATCCCTTCCATAACAGTCTTCCCACTTTCTCTGACCTGACATGATACTGAAATGTGTGCAACAGAACCCTTCAGACGCTTCACTTCTGCTGCAGCTGTGACTTCTTCACCAATATACAAAGGAGCTGGAAACCGGATCTCCTGGGAGAGAAATATACACCCTTGACCAGGCATTTTAGTACCTAGAACTGCAGAAATGAGTCCATTGATCAGAACTCCATGTACGACAGTTCTCCCAAACCTAGACTTCTTCGCAAACTCTTCATTTAAATGCAAAGGATTTGTGTCACCTGTTAAGTAGGAAAAAGTAACAACATCATTCTGTGTAAAAGCTTTGGTAAGTTCAGCTTTGTCTCCAACTTTTATGTGTAAACTTTGAAGTACTGGATGTCCAAGCAGTGAGTTGATAAACGTTAGCTTTGTCAAGGCTCTTTGTCGGAACATTCCTCCAGAAATTCCACGCCTGAAGGGTTGCAACATCTCCAGAAACTTCTGCTTCATACAGCCAAACCAACAACCACATTCAGTCCAGGACTAGTTCCCTACTGTTGCCAGATAACGCGAGAAGAAACGGAGATGTCTGTTTTGGGAAACAAAAACACAAAAAAGAACAAACTAAAGCCTTGGAAAAAAATCACCAACAAATGCACTCAAAGTTGAAAATACCTAAAGTTTCCTTTTACATGAAAGATTAGAAAGTCAGAGCTACGCCCTAGCTGAGTTTTGTCTGGCCATGGCTTCAGAGAGAAAGAACTCTCAGAAATCATTGTATTAAGCAGCAACCTCTAGAAAAAAAAAAGCTCTGGAAGTGCATGTTCATAGGTCAGTGAGCAGTGACTATTAGAAAGGGAAGAAATGGGGCAGAGGAAATAAAAAACATGACCAACATGCGGGCCATAAACAAAACCTGCCAGAAATTATTTTCTTGCAGATGTATTAACGACATCAGGACTTGTCACTGGGCTGGAACCATAAAGTAATGAGACAGCCACTACCATCACATTTTCCAAGATTCATTATAAGGTGAGAACTGCTCAAACACAGGCCCACACACCTGCACTGAAAAGCATTTCACTCCCAAACCAAGGCATTTTTGCATCTAGGCCACCTCTCTGTGAAGAGGCAGCATGCTCAGACAGACAGCCAAGTTTAGAGCCAGAACTGATGTCTGGGGAAGCCACCAAGCCCTGCAAGGCTTTACCTGCAGCACCCGGAAGGCACACCTCCTGTTCTGGTAGAAGCCCAGCAAGGTTAGAGCACTCCACAGCTTGACAAGGCCACTAAGTAAAAAGAAAAAAAAATATATTAATAAAATTTGGTTTTGTCAGTTTTCCTGCAACGTAAACATCTTAAATAATGTTACACTAAGAGTAATGACATCTTAACTGAGTTTAACAGCAAGTAAATTCACCAATGAGTTCTGAAAGCAACACTGTTCCTGCAGGGTTATTGCACTGGCTGCAGTCTCTTGTCTTTGACACAGAGCTATGTACTGTAACCTCTTCAAGTTCACTTTACCTATTCTTGTTCTCTCTGTGCATTTACGCTCCTTCTTCCCATAAATCACCTGCAGTCGTCCTCACTATTTACAGTAACCATTCTGGTCTTTACTACAGAAAGAGATTTAAAGCCACATATTTCGATGGTGCTTAGTTCCTGTCCTTAAAACCATTTAAACCATTATGGTTTAAAGCAGGAATAACATACTGATACATGAAGGTACCATATCTCAGTAATTTTTTTCTCCATGCTGTATGAAAATATCTGCAAGTTAGGCTTAATTCTTCAAAGACCATTCTCAGCTTAGAAGTTCTGGTTTTCTTACAAAAAATATTTTCATGGCAGTATCAGCAGGGTGTACGGACTGCACCTTACCTGCTAATAACTCTTAATATGGCAGACAAAGTTTTTTCCTCATATGTTAAGACATCAACAGGCAAAGCTGCTCCAACCTATCAAAAAAATGTTATTTAATAAGTACCATCCTATTCTCTTATAGTGGTTTATAAGCAAGTGATTTTACTCCCAGCATGTAACATCATGTTATAGTTACACTCAAACCTCAAAGGAGTGTTTCAGTTACAAATAAACAGCACCCTCCCTCTCAGAGTTCTTTAGATAGAAGCCACTTATTTCCACTTTACAGCTGAAGAAACATGGACCCACAGGTGATGTGACCTGATTAAAGTCACCCAGCAATACTGTAAACAGAGCAAGATCAGTACTGTGGATTTCCCATCCACAAAGTTTTTCCCTTTCAGAAGGTCTCATTTTAAAGCCTCCCTATAGCAAAAGCATCAATACCACAAATTCTAAAAACCGGATATCAAAGAACGGTTTGAGCTGGAAGGGACCTTAAAGATCGTCTCGTTCCAACCCCCTGCCATGGGCACGGACACCTTCCACTAGACCAAGTTGTCCAAACTCCCTTCCAGCCTGGCCTTGAGCACTTCCAGGGATGACTGGAGCCACTTGACCATGGACACTGAACTTAGACGTACAGCCCGGTATCACTGGAAGCAATTACAACGTGGGCTGGGGAGCAGCTACCCGGCTACGGGAGCGGCAAACCGAGAACAATTCTCCCGCCTCGCCCACCCCTCGTCCCGTCCCCCCCACTCGGACACGGCTCTGCTGTGCCGGGGGACACACGGCAGGCAATGGGTCGCTCCCCCAAGGCTCTCCCGACCCGCAGCCGCCGCCGAGAGACGGACCCCGACCCCAATCCCGATCCCGGTCCCACCTCTCCGTGCAGCTCCCTCAGCGCCGACACCACGAGCTGCTTGAACTGCGCGGCGTTCGGCCGGGCCCCGCCGTCTGCCAGCTCCCTGCGGGAAGCAGAGCAAAGGGGGGTCTGAGGGGGGTCTGTGGGGGGCCCGGGGGCTCTCGGGGGTGTGCGGGGGACTCACAGGCGCACGCGCAGATAGTGGTGCCGGGCCGCGCTCCGCAGCACGCGCCGCTCGAACTCGGCCGGCGGCAGCTCCGCACGCGCCGCCATTGCGCGCCCGGCCCCGCCCCGCGGCGCGCGCTCCCGCCCAGCCAATGGCGGCGCGGGGCCAGGTGCCCGCCCCTTCCGTACGGCGGCCGAGCACGATCACTGTCGCCATGGCAACCGCGCGGCACGGCCGCCGAAGGCGCGGCCCCGCCGACCGCCGGAGACGCCGTGCGAGGACACCCGAGCGCAGCCCTGCAAACGGGCAGCGTCTAGGTCTGACATGAACCTCTAGGAAGCGGGAACAGATGGTGTTTCCAAGTGCTACACGCGCGGTTTTAGCTTCGAAAAGGCGAATACTGAGCGCTGCGCCACAAACACGCTGTTGGGAGAGCGGCACGCAGAGATGCTCCTTCTCTTCCCCTTCAAACAAGTGTGGTGGTCGCGGTACAGTTCCCGAGGCAGCGTGGTCCTGGTGAAGGTGATGCCTGGCACCGTGACAGGTCACCAACCCTGAGGGCACTGTGTTATCCCAGCCTCTGTTTTGCAGTACACGCAGCTGAAACAGATTGGAGAAGTGCATAGCACGAGGCTGGCAGCTCAACACCTACCTGAGAATGTAAAAATAACACAATTTTAGTACCTTGTACCTGATCTAAAAAACTGGTGTGAAATATATCCTTGGGAGAGAAACAGCAGAAAGGATGGAAGTATCTCTGCTCTGCTGAAATGATGAAACATTAACCCCGGCAAAAGAATGTCACAGGATCTTCCTTCTTTTACAAAAAAGTTTACCCAGGAATTGGCATGGACCCCAGCAGGTTAACACTGCAATAGCCTGATCTGATGGGTTTCAGTCATCAGACTCAAAGGACAGCAGTTGCCTCTGCCATCACACTGCTCAGTCTGTGGCAAGGGCCTGCGTTATTCCAGCAGAGCTTTCTCATATTTAGCACAACAATCCACCTGAACTCCACTCCCAGACTGACTTAAAAAACATACATAAAACACCAAACATTCAGAAAAAAATACTTCAGCAAAAGCAAGTATTATTTCACATGTACCAAAGTAATTTTCAGGTTGTTAGTTAGGTTAAATAAAAGGCAGCTGCAAAATTCAGTAGCTGTAAGTGCAAGCCAACAAGAGACTTCCAGATATATAATGTTTCTTGTGGGAACCACAAACCAGTTACTGCAATGCTCAATAAATCAGTTCTATGATAATTTGGCAGACCTAATCAGAGCAGCCAGTTTTATTGGGACCAACAATACCTACAGAAGTTGGTATTAAGATGTTAGTAAAATTGTAATTGCCAAACAGCAAAACTTGGAGGTCAGGAGCTGTATAAATCTCTTTTGGTTGTTGCAGTAGGGCGAGTGCTGCTCTCCATGAGGCTCTGGCAACAGGAGCTACAGGACCTCAGGCACCCCGAGTGCATCCAGGGAGCTGCTGTAAGGCTGGGGCTGTGTCAGCTGCAGTGAGTCAATAACAAGCACACACAGGATTGTACAGGAAGGCTGGACACAACAGGTCAGTTTTTTATTAACCAAAAGTGAAGCTGAACCCCAGAGTGGTTTAACTTGTTAAAACCATGTTTTTATATGGCAGATATTTTTCTTTCATGTTCAACACTACAGTGCAAGAACCAAACTTCGCAGCTGTTCATCCTTTGAGAATCAAGTACTAAAAGTTAAATGAATTAAAATAAGGGTCCCTCAATGAATTAATTAAGAAAACATTCAACTCAAAAGAACAGACCAATTTTAAGAACTGTCTTATTAAATTCTCCCAAGTGAAAGACCTTTAAAAGCACTTGGAGCCTTGAGGTAGCAACTTTATGCAGAATTCAATTCCCCTCCTGCCCCACAGAGGAAAATTAGTAGCGCATTATTAGCTCCAGCCAGCTAAGCTGAGTGTCTCCTGTGAGGTTAGTGACTTTCTCTTGCCTCTTGAAATAGCAGTGGAGTGCTGCAGAGCTCCAGGAGGAAATCCACAGGGAAGGCCTCTTGAAATAAAATATATGGTTTGAAAAAAAGTTAAAATGATCAGCAATAATCGTAACAACAAAAATTATCTGGAGTGAAAAAACCCAACATGTTTGTATTTTGGCAAGACTAGTTTACAAATACATGTCAAGAACAAGAATCTGCTTTGAGCCAACAAAAAAGAAAGAATGGAAGTGACATTCAAAGGGATTTTGGGTTTTGTTGCCCTCTGTGCAAAATTGCACTTTGTTTTTAAAGTTTTAAGTTTTGCACTTTTGTTTCTAAAAACAGAGCACTTTTGCCCTTTTTTGTTCTTTTACACTGTGAAACCTGTGCTGTGACATTAGACAGAAATACCATTTGCCAGGATATTTGACCACTGAAAGCTCCTCTCACTGACTTCACCACAACCACAAGCAGGGAATCACAAACAGGAGACTTGTCTTCCTCTAGGTCTCAAAGACATGATCCTCTGTGCCCACTTTGCTGCTGAGTTCTTTTATTAAAAACTACATCTCTCTCTAGTGCCAATTTCAGAGACTCCACAGCAGATTTACTGAACACTGAGCGGTAACAAAACACCTGGGCTTGTTCTCTGCAACACTGCAATGAACAGTCACAGTGAAAAGGAATCAGCTGAGATACAGCGATGGGGCAGATGGTCACAAACAGGTGCTCCACTCACTCCCTGGACCACTCACACCTTCCAGCTTTGCTCACTGCTGGTGCTCTAACCAGATTCCTGCCAATACTGAGTATCTTACTGAAGCTTCTCTCACTATCTTCATGCTCCAAAACTGTACAGAACAGGTTGGTTAAACCACACCAAACTAATCAGGCATATTGCACATTATAGCTCTAAAATGGATGAGCTTTCTTAGTAGCTCATTTTCTTTCAGCTCAAGCTCAGCTGCCTCTCTAGACCATGGAATGCTGCTGCACAGACCCTGGGTGCAGGATAGCATTGCCCACTATGCCTTTGTTCCAGGTAGCCCAGAGGAAAAAACTTCAAACGCTTATTCTTGCTCACATGGGATCCCAATTTTTTGATTTTAATATTCTCATCTTTTCCTTTGACTTCCAGAAGTCATCAAATCCTCCCTTCCAAGCAGAAATATTTCAAGAATCTAACATCAGCCTTGCCTGGTTTTTGGTTAAGCTCCAGAACAACTGCCCATGTTTGCCAGTGCTGAGGTTACAGTCCTGTCCTACAAGAGAACCAAAGGCTGTAAGAACCAGAATCCATCTGTAAGGCAGCCCAACCTGCCAGGCTCCTTTGGATAAAGGAGAGGATATTCTGCCTGGGAGCAACAAAGGCCAGCTGGTGATTGGTCACAGCAATTTTCTATTTAGTTCACATGACAGTTTAGGCAGCACAGAAACTCACGCTGGTTCAGAGACCAGTTTATGTCTGGTTCACAAGACAGTCACGAGCTGGCTTCTGAAAGACTCTTGTCATGGAGCCCAGAGTGTCTTAAAGTTAAATCTGTTATCACTGCAAGAACCTGATGAGTGGATTTTTTCATCTGTTCGGGGGTTTTTTTGTTGGTTTGTTCTGAGTTTATTAGGGGCTTTGTTTGCTTTTTAATTCCATAATTAAAAGAATTACTTTTGTCTTTGGTGTTAAACCTTGGAAGCATGAATGAGAAGTACCTGCTGCTTCTTTGGCTGTAATTTATGACAAAGAAACAGCCCAGGAAAGCAAGGGAAATTCACTGTTCTAAAATACATGCAGTTAGAACAGCCACTAGACAGCACAACCAGGACTTTAATAATATGGAAACACCGAGATCAGTGGTGTCCATTACAAATCATTTGCATTATATAAAAATATGACTGAAATTACAGTAACTGGACAACAGCCATTCAAATTGATCAACTTTCCATCTTGCTCATATTGCAGGAAATGGGAGGAAAATCCATTGGGGGGAGGGGGAAGTGTCCAGAAATCAACTTAGAGTTGCTGCTAAGCATCTCGTGCCTCAGAGAAACATCCAATGTGATAACTAAAAGCAGGAATTAAAGATCAGCATCCTTCCATTCTTGCTCACATAGCCATGAATAAAAAGAGCAGGTTCTGTTACACTAGCATTCACAATTAAAATTTTATAACCCCATAAAACACCAGTATGTTTTGCATGAGCTGTGGAAGAACGCAAATTCAAAGGGTCACTAGATTTATTACCTCCAAAATCAATGTCTTAATATAAATATTCTGCTTGTACACCATAAAAATGTCCTTCTTATGGTCTGATTCTTATTTAGGTAATACTCTGATAAAATCTCAGCCATATGCCAATTAAGGTCATTAAAGCTACAGAAACAGAATCTACCTAATAAATGCTGCAAATTTAACAGGTATTTTAGATAAACATCATTAGCTTAGTTATCACCTAGACCAAAAAGACTCCTCAAACACACCAACTGCATAGTTAGCAAAGACATTTGCTTTACAAAGTCAAATGTTGCCAACTTTTGAAAAGTTTAGCAAATCAATGTGGCATTTGGAAGCATCCAAGTGTCTAACGAAGTTAGAATACTGTGAAATGTTAGGACTGGGGGAAGCTCCTGTAAACAAGTACAGAAGTAGTCTTCATTTAAATTACAAAACATTCACCTCCTTAAAAAGCTTTAAAACTGACCCAGTCAACAACTGTGCCCTGGGAAATCTAGCAGTATAAAGGATCTCTGTTAGCAAGAGAAGGTCATACATTGTGATCTCACCACCACGAAATGTACTCGGTGTCAGGAACAAGGAGAAAGTTTGGGGAGATGACAATTATGACACTTTCAGGCCATTTGATCTGAACCACTGCACTTTTTTGGGCAGCATAGAGTAAAACAATTTTCTTTGCTGCTCAGAAAACACTTAAAATATAGTAATGCTTCATTTTCTGCATTTGGTTGCTAAGCAGACTTTCTCATGTCCCCAGCTCGGTTTACTTGGTTTAAAGAGCTATTAAGTACCTGCCACTTCCAGCAGGTGGACAGATATTTCAGTGCCATCTTATTCATTGGCTCCATTGATATTTTAACTTCAAACCCAGATGCTACAATTAAAAGCAAATTTGACATTGTGTAAGGAAAGCATCAGATGAAGGTAATAAGCCCATAAAAGGCTCGTATTCCACAGGCTGCCTCTGCAGAACAGGCAACCTCCCAGTACAGAATCTGATTGGAAAATTTATCCCAACAATAACACCCAGAAGGAAGGAGGCTTCTATATCTTGCACACTTTGGGTTTCATATCAGGCACTTGAACTGTTGGACAGATACCATTCTGAACCAAGTAAGTGAACATAGGGTTAGAATCATCTTTAATCTAGGTCTAATAACGAAGTATCAGCAGCAAAGTGGAGGCAGGGAGTGAGCAATCCATCTGTGCTGAGACTTGTTTATGGTTTCTAAAATGCCCAAGAAAACAGCAGCAGTAACTGTTCCATAGTGTCCGTTGTCCTTGTGAGTTGTGTTGCTGATAGGAGGCTTTTCTGTGTCTTGAACTAAGAAGGCATTGAGGTACCCTGTGCCTAATTCCCTGGATCCAACAGGTCCATGCTAGAGCCAAACATTGCCACCAGTTGCTCCTCATAATGCGTTATATTCCTCTTCATAATGTCCATGCAGGGTCCAAGCAACCGCTCAAACGCTTGCACATCCATGACTGCAAAGGAACAGATCATTTGTCAAAAAGGACACCACACACCAATCTGGGTTTTGAACTCAGAACAGACCTCCAGTCCAACCCACTCAGGTCAGAAACAGAAATCATGTCTCTGATTTCCCTCTGTACTGTTATTTGTAGAAACAAGATTAATGAAATACAAACCTGACCTTAACGACAAATATAGAAGCAAAATACATCCCACACTGGCATTAAAAGATCACCTGAAGGGTATGTGACAAACAAGCTGCAGACAAGAAGCCGATGCCCTTCAGAGAGTACATGCAACACACGCAGAAAACAGAGAATCTGCCATAAGGAAGCAGAGGTGCTTCTCTGACTTCCATGTGGAGCCCTGCTCCTGGCTTCTGGCATCTGACTGCCTGTCAGCAAAAGGTTGCTGGGTTTTGAATAGCTGCTCATTCAGCCATGGTCCATGAGACAAGAAAGACCAGAAAAGGGTAACCAGAAACACAGAACACCTGCTTACCTAAACATTTGACCTCCCCAACAGCATAGGCAGAGGCTGCTCTGGGTTTGTTGGTAACAAGTGCAAGCTCTCCAAAATACTGCCCTCTGTGACACCGGGCAATCTCCACTTCTTGGTTAGCTTCTTTACTCGTCATGGTCTGTCAAACAGTGCAGTTTCATTATTTGCACACAGTTCTGTCCTTGTACAAGGCTGCAGTTCACCCCACATACCTTACACACGTGCAACAGCTTTAACCCAGCGATTCCCAAGTCATGGTCTGTGCTGGTCAAACACCTCAACACCACGATAAGAAAAGCATGTGCCAGACCACAAGTGTTGATACTGGCAGGTATTTACTGTTAAATTAACCTAAGGCAGCCTTTATCATCTACCACAAGCTGTTCCCCAAGGCTGCTTTAAACGCCAACATCCAGTATGTCACTAGAGATAACAGACTCCACTTTTTCTAAGCTACGGTTTTCTGTAATGACAGAAGAAAAGTTTCATCTCCACCCTTAAAGCCAGGGAGAGTGTATCAGGTTAGTTTGCAGAGCAGCAGATAGAAGCAAAAGACTTTTCTACTTTAGTAAACTAACTTCAGGTATGGGAATTTACAACCTACCTCACATGAGTAGTGATGATAAACATCACAAAATAATATATTAAAATCACTCAGGGTAGGCATTTTCATAGCTCTGGTATTAATCAATCGAAAAAGGGATTGACCTAAAGCATAATCGCTCAATTTGCACTCACCTTGCTTTTAATCAAGATTTTTACTTCACCAGATTCTACAATGTAAAAACAATCTGCTTTATCACCCTGTGAAGAGGAAAAGGTAAAATAAATTATTTTTTACTTGACTGTGAAAGTATGTATAAATGGTATTAACTCATTCATTTTGAACTAGGCCTTGTGCAGAAATCTGCTAGAATTGACAAACGTTCAGATTCCTGACATTAAAAGGTGACTGGTTGGGTAATACACTAGAAAAACCCACAGGAAGTAACTATTAGTGCATGTCATCCAGTGAGAGGGCAGGAGGAAAGGGAAACACAAAGGTGACTGATAAAATAAAGCAGAATCACGTAAGTGCAAACCTTCTGATCTTGACAGAAGTAGCCAGTTGTGAAACTAAGCAGAGCCTAGAATTTCTAGAGGCAAATTTTAACAAAACACCGATTTAGTGACTGTTGTTTCGAGATGTCAGCAGGAAAAAAGATCCATTAAACTAAGTATGAGCTCAGTCAATTCACGGTAAAACAGCAGGAGACAGAAGAACCCAGAATACCTGCATTTGAGGAGCACAAACATAGAAAGGAAGAGGAGGATAGTTTACAGAAAAGCAAGTCCACAGTGCAGACTATCTACGTGAGGAATGATGCAACGGCTCCATAAAGGTAGTGAGAATGGTAAGGAATAAAGCACTCGGAATCATGCCATTAAAGGAAAATCAGTCACATAGGGGCAAGTGGGAGAAAATAAAAACTGATAGCCATTTTATATCAAGTTCTAGAAAGATATCACAAGTTGTTGTTGAATGACTGGGTGTGAATTAAAGAACTGTGATTTAGTGCAATCCAGCTGTTTCTATGAAAAAGTCACTGTGAGAGTGACCAAGCACATCCAGAAAGGTTCTGAACTCTCTATTCTTTGGGATATTCAAAAGTCATCTGAACACAGACCTGGGCAACAGGCTCTCCATGGACCTACTTGAACAGGGGGGGTTGGACAAGGTGACTTCCAGAGCTCACTTCCAACCTCAATCATTCTGCAATTCTGTGAGAGTTTCTAGAACTGTCTTCACAACTCTCAACCCCCACCCCATTGCAAACCTTCAGCAGATCCAAGTTTACATCTGCTCTGGAGAGCTTTGCCAGCACTTAATTTCAAACTTTCATCTGTGACAGAGAGGACTTTCCCTCTCTGTATCAGCCCCTGTGGGTTTGGCATAGGGCTGGAAGTCAGAGCAGAGATCCAGCATATGCCTCCTGCCTCAAATCACAAGTAAAGGGACTAAAGGCTTCAGGGAGACAGAGCCTGGAAAAAGAACTAACAAGGGAATGGGAGCAGCTCAGCAAAAAAACCTGAAATAAGGTGAGGAGAGACATAAATCTGACATTAAGTCAAGTGGGCAAGGAGATGATTAATGCGATGGGAAGGATGGAGGGAAATAGTTACAACCTGAGTATGAAACATGGGCTGGGAGAAAATGATGCAAAATTTAAATACAGAGTGACAGAATAAATTAGGCCTTTAGCTGAGCTTTCTGGGGGTGGTCATAAGTCATCCAGTGCAAAGCTTTTCATTCACCATTGCCATCTATCACAACACGAGCTAATACTCCCAGCACACTTCTGAAAGTGTAAGTACTTAAATAATAGTTTTTCTAAAAGAATGGAAATAAACTGAGTGGGAGACATCCTCATAACACTACTGACAATTTTCAAGTGCTTTAAAGCTTACTGCCCTTAACTGAAGGGCCAAATTCCAGAAGGGTAATTAAAATGTAAAATTATCCACAAGAGAAAAGGGGGAAAGGGGTTCGTGGTATTGATGCAACTGCTGCAATGTAAGACCTATCACATCTTTTCCAAGCTTAGAATTCCATCATCTCTAGCAGTGTACTACCAGACCTATCCAGACTATTAATCCTCCTTTTAAGGATAATTACATCCTTGTCCTTAATTCAGTTATTACAAAAGATTAAAACAAACTGTGTAATTGGATCACTGATGGTGTGAGTTCCCAGTTTTGAGACTGATTTATAAGCTCTGATTTTGCTGAGAATTCAGTCTTCTCAGCAACAGGAGTTTCAACTTACAAAACTGAGGGTATTTTTGGAGAGAAGTAATTTGACAGTATTTAGTTATCAGCAAACTAACGTTTCCTGCATCCAGTTATCTGACATTGCAAGTAATTAGAATTAATTATTCAAGACATATCAAGGAGTCATATTCTGTTTAGAAAACAAGAACAATGGTTGTAACCAAAAACCTGAAATTTCAGGTAAGCCAAGGACTTTCTTGAATTAAATTCTACTTGAACTACAGCACTTTTGCAACACAGCAACCCCAAGCTAAACTTGACACAAAATCCCATTGTTTCATCAGTAAGAGTGTTCCAAAAAGTTATTTGTGTCACAGCCAAAAAAAAAAAAAATTACACAGCTTTAGCTCGAGTTTATCCAGCTTCATGTTCCACCACTCCAGCCTCGATCTGCAGCAGCAGACAAAACATACACCAACCACCAAAAGCTGTCAACTGATCAAGACCACACCACTGAAATACTCTTTCTAAAAGCATCAGGAAAAACAGTGGTTTTAGTTAACCCCAACAGTTCTTGGAATAGTAAACTGGCTTGCGTCCAACAAACAGTTGGTAAACATTGGTAAACAGTAAATGACATTGGTAAACAGTTGGTAAACAGTAAATGACTCCATTTACTTTCATTCAAACCATTCACTGATGTTGAATTGTTTGTTTCTGTTGTTCAGTCAGACCTAGGCATTAGAGATGCCTTTACTACAAGCTTGTGATTCCTTTTTTGATCTGGTCATAGGGGCCTAGGAAAAGTCTACCTGGGAGCTTTCATGGAAAACTGCATAGGCAGACATTTAATTTCAGCTTCTGAAGGCACACTCCTCTTGAAACCTTGCAAAGACCATTTAGAAAACACAGGTAAGAGAAGAATACCCAGAAGCTAAAGTAGTAGAATAAATCTGCAGCAAAATACATACTGTCCACTCCCCAAACATTCAAGAAGTGAACAAATAAATAAATTGGAAGTATTAAAGAGTAAGTGCCAAGTTGGCCCAAGTAATAAGATTCTATAAGTCAATTCCACACAGAAAAAAAAGAAGCAGAGAAAGGAGAATGATAAAGAGAAGTTTAGAGTTTAAGTACCTGAGAAATGATACGTTCCCCATCTTGGTACACTTTCTCTCCTATAACATCCACTATCTTCATTCGCTCTGATGCCTGGAACAAAGAAGATAATTAGAGACAATAATCAATTATAGCTCATCTCTATGACCTCTCCTGAAATGAAGAGGCATTCACTAGATACACAAACACACAATTTATAAATATAGCCCCAAAATGACATTGTCATAGTGCTGCAACACAGTTCTCAAGATACCATAATCAACAGGGAAGGAAAACTGTCTAATGTCCCATCCCTGTGCTTTTCTTACTTGCAAAGTTAAAAAATAACTGATTTGGCTCATTTAGAGCAACAAGGCAGGGGGGAGGGAAAATCACTTCCTTAAATATTCAGTTGAAATTTCAAGAAAGCCCTCAGAAAAATGTCATAAACTTACTACCTTCAATGAGGAACACCAGCAACATAATTTCAAAATATTTTAATCACTTTATACTTGAATATGTAGGGGGCAGGGTTTGCCCCAAAACTCATTCCTAGAGTGGCGAGGAAGGGAATATGAAAAGGACAAGGGCTGTGAAGCATGAACAGTCACTGCAGCCAGGATGCCCAGCAGCAAGGGCAGGAGGCACTATCTGACATGCCACAAAACAGCCTGAGTCTTCATAATCAGGAAGGGGAAAAAGAACAGCCATAACTGTCTCCAGTGTTTCCCACAGCCCATCTAGAACCCCACAAAACAATTTTACTGCTTCACAGCAGCATTAAAAAAAACATACCAAGAAAGGAAGAAAATCCTACAGTTAAAATTCAACAGATGATTCAGTTGTAATCAATCCATTCATTCCCCAACTGCACCTTAATCTTGCCTATGTTTGAGAAATCAAAATCTGGTCCACGCATGATTCAACTGCAGTGTGTCATGCAAAAAGCCACCCCAGTGCTAATGAGTTATTTTTCTGTATCGTTAAATATTTGAGTCACTTCTGTTCTCAAAAAAAAAGTGTCACATTGATGGAACCAGTTTAAGCCAGGCACTGAAGAAGAAGGTGTTGTGTAATTTACCCCTTCCACAGCTACAATGTATGTCCAAAATCATATGTATTAGAGGTTGTTATTCACACCTAATGATACTTGGCAATTTTGTCATCTTCTTCCAAAGGGATTAAGAGCTTTTCTCAAATACTAAAGATAAACTATGAAAAAGATTTTTTTTACCATGAGAACACAAAGAAAAGCTGAATTATGGTGTAAGGCAAGGACAGACACAAACTAATGTCAAAGCTGGTTGGTCGGTTCCAAGAGCCCTCTGAAGATACAGGTTGAGCCAACAGAAGTGACAACTGGTACATTGTTCCTGAAGCTGTGCCCCACACACACCAACGTGACACCTGTGATTGTGTCCCCAGGTAGCTCCTTTAGCCTATTCTTAATTTACCTCCTGAATATCAGTTAAGGTTAAAGCAAGACCTACCACATTCCGTATCTTTGTCTCAAATTTAAAGTCACTCGTGGCTGACAAAGGCCAAATATCCCAGTGACTGTATCATTACTTCAACATCACACCCTCAAAGGAAACCACAGCCCTGAGTTCCAACCTGCACTTTTTGTAGATGGGTTTTTTTGTTCTGGGGGGAGGGGGAGTTGTGGGAAGATTTTTCTAAAAAATCAGACAGATAAAAATCAGGAAATTGCTTACTGTGAATAAAGGGTCTGGGGAAAAAAAAAAGCAATGTACCACTTCAACAATGCAAACTAAGTTGTGTAGTAAATGTGATACCAAAGTGTCTCTTAATATTTTGTTCTAAGCAAAAATCACACAGATTTCTGACATAGCAACAATGGCTGTGGAGCTACTGCTAATGCAAGAATTTGATGTAGATGTCTCTGAGAAGTTTTACCTCCAAGGATTTAAGAAGGGGCACAGATTCAATAAATAATTCATATGTCTTCCTCTTCTTTGCATTGTTTTTCAGTATAATTCTTCTGAATGTCACTCGATCCTGCAAGAAACAGCACAGAGACATACATTATTTCTCTTCACTTAAATGTTCCCTGTTTAAAGAACTGACAAACATGAACTAGTATTTACAGCAAACGCTGGGGTTGAGAAACCAGCTGTTAAAATGATACCATATCCACCACAACAGTGGCTGCAACAGCTCCTCTGAGAGCACTTCTGGCAATAACAAATTGGAAAACAGGGAGCTGTACGACCTGATTCTCCTCCGATAAGCATTTAGGAATTCAGCTTTTGGTCTATCTTGTACTGTTTTTCAGCGTTGAGTTTTGAGTTCTCTTTGCCTGTTTGTGAATATCTTTCATGCTTCTGCATACAATGAAAAAGTTTTGCTCTTTCTGCTGATGGCAGTGGAAACTGGAATTTCCAAGACTTAAGGCAACTACAGGACTAAGTCTAAATTGGATTCTCCTCTACTTAAGCCACAGATCTCAAAAGTAAGTCGGAGATTCACACTGCTCGCAAACAGATCAGGAACAGGACACGGAACAGCAGCAGGCTTGTTCACTCCTCCGCCTTCTCGGATCCGAGAGCCAGCTTTTACAAGGGCCGCTTCCTAACCGCCACCTGTCCGCGTGTTCCATGTGGAAAAACTGTTCGGTGTGTTTCTGGAGCCCAAATTTGGGGCAACATCCCCCCTCCCGGCCCAGCCCCGCCGGCCCCCGCGCTGCGCTCCAAGGCCACTGGGCGGCGCTGCGGGCCCGGCCGAGCCCCGCACCGACCCCGGGAGCGCCGTGTCCCGGCGGGGACAACGGGATTCCTTCCCGCACGGGAAAGATGGGCTTGGACACCGGCAAACACCGATGGGAAAGGCCTCGGGAGAGCTGCAACTGAGCGGCACGTCCAGGCTAGAGGGAAGGGCACCTGCCCGCCGGGGTGTCTCCATTACCACTTGCCCTGTTGGGATAAGAGCTGGATCACGAGCAGAGCCAGAGCTGCAGAGTTTGCCTTACACAGGATAAGGCCGTTAAGTGTAAAAATCAAAACCAAAAAGCAGGAGGAAAAGAGTACCAATTTGGTTAGAAAAATGGTACCATCCCCCCCCCCCCCCCAAAAAAAAAAAGCCACAATTAGCAGAAACATCCAAAGCCCTGAGAGCCATTCCTCCACAGCTCATTTCCCAAAACCATTAGCTGATACCTAAGCAACACCTTGAGGTGAAGAGGTATTTTATAGTGAACATTTCTATGCGATGCAGGCTGCAAGTACTTGTAACTCGAAGCAAGGACTGATAGAGGTGATACTGGAGGAACATAAAAGTTGAAGGATGTGAAAGATGAAAGGCAGGATGGTATTATTGTTATCCAAAGGAGAACAAGAGATGGTAAAGCATGAGGGATTGTTAAAATTTTTTTAAAAGAAATTCTTCACTGGTAAAAATGTCATCAAATGTTTGTGTTTGGAAAAGCAGAAAGGTGCAGAATAGTCAGGGGAATTGCAAAAGCATAAAAAAAAAAATCAGAATTCATTTGCTTATCAGTGAGGGAGGAGAAGCAGCAGTATTAGAACAAAGAAGGCAGAGCCGTGAAGGCAGCATGTGTGATCATGAGGTTTCCCCCAGACACATTCAGTAGCAAAGGCTGAGGACATTTCCCTGCTCCAGAAGAGACCCACTGTGATAACTGCTTTGTGCCTGAGCCTTTCAGGCTTCTGTTGGCCAAAGCCTGCAATGCAGCAGGAGTAATCGACATTTCCTAAATGGTAGATAACCCATGAGCTTTAGCTTTAGCAGACTAATAAAAATATGTTTAAATTACATCAAGCACAAAATAGTACAATGAAACATGGCAACAAAACAGAATATCTGGAAGAAATAACTGAAGTTTGACAGGAAAATGCAGCCTAAATTAATAAAATATTCACAGGACAGATGACTAGCAAGAGGTCCCTGTTCAACTACACCTTGCTAATCATGTGAACATAATCACAGAAAAAGCAAACCCAAAATTAACCCAATTTGTGCACTTATCAAAAGCAAACCGAAAAAAAGAATCATCATCTTATTTTCTTCCTTCTGTGAATGAGTTCAGTTTCTAGCTAGCTGCTTTGTTCTGCCTTCTTCCAGAAATTACATTCTGACATTATTCCCTGGCTGATTTACCAAACCCTTTTCTTTCAGCTCATAAAGAAAAGGGAAGTCAGATCTCTCAGCAGGCGCTGGGATTGCATAAGTACCTCGCCATGTGTAGCAGCTTATCAGTCCTACAATCAAGGTCACAACACAAGGCCAACCCCCAGCGATAGTTGCCGAGGAGCCCGGGCACACAGACAGCACACAACACTTGTGGCTTCAAAGGCTCCGTTGATCGCACAATCCGCTTATTATGTGAACCCTCACAGATGAGTAAGAGAGCACTGTGAAAATAACCCCATCCAAATAGTACAGAGAAAAGAACTAAAAAAGGAAACTAATGTCTACGGCTTCACATTCAACACTGCTGGGCTAGAAACAAAGCAACACCATCATTTAAGTTTGGTATCTCACAGGTCATGCTGACCTGAGAACCTCTTCCGAGGTAACAGAGAGGGACCAGAAACATCACGACAGTTTATTGTGAAGGAAAACAAAGCTTTAGGTGGTTTTCTGACCTCTTCAAATTACTAACATTCTCAAGAAGATATTTAGCACCTTCCCATTCCCCTTAAAGCAGACAAAATGGTAGGAAGGTAAGTGGAAAACAAAAATGTCATTTAGATATTGTTTCCCCCTCCTAAAAAAACGTGCATTAATGCCTCCACTGTCCTCTGCAGGATGAAAACAAAACCAGGGTTTTTTCCCCCCCCAACAAAAGCTACAATTACAGCAAATGCAAAACCATAAAGGGACAGATAGAACTAGTGATATAGTTTTTACAGACAAGTTGTTCTAGAAAGGCAGCCAAAAAGATTTGCACAATGGATCTCTCATGCCAGGAGATGAGATAACAGATCATGATAAAATAGCTGCGAGCAGAGGAGCCATATCAAGAGAAGCTCTGAGTTACTGTTTAAAATATTATGCATATGATAGCAACCTCCTTTCCTTACCAGTCCCCAAAGGGCTCCTTCTGTTGTGGCAACGATGGTGGCAGCTCTAGGGGTGTTGTACATCAATGCCAGTTCCCCAAAGCTGCCGTGATTATCATAGCGGCCCACGCAGCGCGACTGGTTGTCTTTTGCTACAACAATATCATACAGTCCCCTGGAAAACAATGGAATAGACACTTTTTATTAGACAGCGTTCCAGTACAAATCTTAAAAACAGCTTTTTGCTGTTATACAAGTAGGCTTTTTATTGCTGTGTGAGATGGAACATGCTTTATTGAGCTTTCCAACTGCTGCTTCTATCTACATTATTTTCACACTAATTCTCTCTCAATGAAGCTTTTCACTCCTGATAGATATGGGCAGGATCAGCTCGGTCTCCTCTTGGAATTTTGACATTGCTGTTCTGGCCAGGATCAGAGGCAGTTTCATCTTTAACAGTGTCAATTCACAGCATGTGTGTTACCCAGTGAGGCCTCTTTAGGGTGACTTGGATCCATCTCTGCCTGTTTTCTCAGTGACAGCATTGCTGCGGGACCTCTGGGAAACACTCAATCCAACTGCTCACCTGCTACTGTGGGTTTGTCTCAACTCTAGATTAGGGGTATGTCTACATCATAACCCCAAGATGCTCTAAACCTGCTGACGTCTACCAGGATCTCTGAACAGACCAGGAGGAAATGTCCAAGCACCAGAAGTCTCCTCGCACTTCGTTCATACCCAGCTGAAACTTGTTTAAATTGGAAAGGCCTCCTCACCCTGTTCTCCATGAAGCACACTTCCTACACTGTAGTGAAGCTGAGGGAACAGCATCCCAGAATTTACAAAGAATCAAAAGACCACTCTGATGAAGATGCAGGTTCAAGTCCAGCTAGTCAAAGCTTATGACACAAACCTGGATC
Organism: Oxyruncus cristatus; assembly: GCA_013399855.1. Lineage (NCBI taxonomy): Eukaryota > Metazoa > Chordata > Aves > Passeriformes > Cotingidae > Oxyruncus > Oxyruncus cristatus. The sequence continues at coordinate 321,564 of VXAY01003228.1, read as the reverse complement.
AAACTGCACTACAGAAACTGCCTATGAAGAAACAGGCTGTGCACAGAAAGGTAGCCATTTAAAAGTCAAACACGTGTCTGTAACACCCTCAGGACTGTCATGCTTTAAACAATAATTTTAAAACATAGTTTCAGTAGGCTTGATTAATTCTTAGCCATGGCACCAGAGATCATTCAGGTACTAGCCACTGGCCTAAGAGACTTCACAGAACATACGTCCTGGAGAAAAGCAGCTAGGGAACACCTTCCTGGCTTTAAGCAGCTGAATACACATATAATTTTCCTGAGGAGTTTAGATCTTTGTCCAAAGGAATGGCATTATCTCCCAGAACATCATTAGGCCCATAAGAAAAAAAGAAAAGGAATCACCAGAAATGGTAGTAGGTGGGGAAGGAAGGCACATGAGATTGCACAACATCCTTATCAGCCACTTTTTGTACCCCTACTGTTCACTCACACCTACGAGACAGAGTAGGAACCCAGCAGCATATTAAGAGTAAACCAGAAAAGGATTAGTGTTGATGGACAGTGTCACTAATTCTTGTAAGGTCTGATATCCATTTAATGATTTTCTGAGGCGCCAGAGGCAACAATCTCCAGAGTTTTATTTTTGATCTAGAAGAGATATCTGTGAACACCTTAAGCAAAAGCAACAACTTCTTCCCATCTCTCAGCCTGAAAGTCACTTACTAGTGCCATTTCTTTCCAAATAACTATAGGCATGTAACCTTCAGCCAAGCATTCAGCTGTCTGTGGCCCAAGAACTAAACTGGTGAGGCAACACTGGGTGACCTTGGCTCAGTTTTATTGGGAAAACTGTTGTTGAGCTGTGAGACAGCCTGTGAGCTAAAGCCCTGCAAGATAAGAAGAATAAAAACAGACCAAAGTGTAATTGTTGAGATGGTAATCGTTACAGGCCCAAGGACTCAAAGGAAAAGTACTGACATAAAAAAATATAAAACCCCGAGTTAAAAAAAAAAGCAGAAAAGCAGAAGAGGGCAACTCAGCAAGATTGTGGATCAGTCTGTTCCAAGAGACAAGAGAGGCCAATGCTGCCTCTCCTGACTGATGACTGCTCAATCAGCAGAGACTCAGCAGGTGCCTCCTCAGCACCAATGAGCATCCTAATGTTCAGCCATGGAAGACATCCCTCTGAGCTCTCCCTTCCATGCAGAGGGCCCTAAATGGTTGCTGCATCCTCAGGTTGCATTTGCCCTGCCTGCTGTCCCTCTGCACATGGTAAAAGACACTCAGACACAAGTGATCTGATGAGGAAGTACCACAAACAGAAGACTGTGGGAAAAAAAGGCCTGTGCCTGAACTAAAGTCACTGTTCATTCAGATAGGAAGAAATTAATCCTCAAGGATATTCAGGCATTACTTATTTATATCAGAGTAACAAGACATGCCTACTGATGCCTTGAAAGAGCCAGAGTCCTTTGAATTTGCACTTACAAACAAGTGGAAATGCCTGTTGCACGTATATGTGATCCCCAAAATTATCATGTGAATTTTGCTTGACACAAGAAATTGCAAAATGGCACCTTAAACTCTTCAGGTACCATGACCAACAGAGGCAAAGCAAACCTAAGTCTCTCTGAAGTCAGGGATCAAAACCAACTGGACAAAGTCCAGGTTGTTCAACGGTTGCCATTACCATGGATTTTTACTTCCTGTATTCTCCTTCCTGAAAACAACCATCTATCCTTTCCCTTACCACACGGCTACTTCTGCTGCTTTTACGCCTCCTTTCTTCAAAAAAAAAATATCCTGGTCTAGAGACAGTGTGTAATATGGCTGGTTTTAAGCTGTACTATGCTGATGGGCACAAAAACTAAACTGAACAAATCACAGGCAAGCTCATGCTGTGGCTCTCCCCTCAGAGCAAGTGGTACTTGTGTTGTCACAGTCACAGAGAACATGTTAAAGCCCAGCTGGTTTGAAATGTCCACCTCAGTCACATCTGATTGTCCCACTGACCCAAAAGTCAATGGAGGCCTTAAGGGGAAATTGGAAAGATCACATGAGAAGGCAATGACTGCAAAAAGTAAGGTTCCTTCAAAACCTGTCCTGCAGTAAACATTTCCTTTCCTAAGAAGCTGAAAAGAAACATCCTCTTCATGTCACAGGCACAACTGCTTACCGCTCAACGACATAGAAGTTATCTCCATCATCACCTTGGTCAATCACATGTTCCTGAGGTTTCACCTTCCTCTCAAACATGGCATCGAGGACCTGAGACAGCTGCTCCTAAAAACACAAACAGGAGCGGGGGGAAAGCCAAACCTGTCAGAAAATACACTGCTGGATAATGGCGAGTTCATTTGACTCGATCTGGACAGTGACGCACAACATGCACTGCATCAGTTTTACTGTATGCAAATACCAGTAATATTGATATTACATGTTGATTTCTCGTTGCACCTCACTCATTTCCAGCTTATTAATGTAAGTTCAATAAATGCAGACAAACATAGACACTTCCACCACAGAAGAGACATTATCTCCAATTTATGTCCAAATGGCTCAATTTTTGCATACCATTTGAGTGCCAAAGCACACGTGTATGTTTGGTGCAATCTGATACAGCTTCACTGCAATGGACACACACGGATTCATGTCAGTGGTAGGTGTATTTCATTATATGTGTGTCTAGAAACTGCACCATGATCTATTAGTAAATTACCTGTGCTGCCATCATCTAAGGGCCCCAGGCACAACCAGGACTGTACTGACCAGGATGCTATACAGTTATTTCCTTAGGCAGTCTGTATCTTAGAGAACCTGCAATTCCAGCCCCAGATGAGACGGGATAGGTAGAGATGTGGAAAACACATGGAAAATGGGATAATGCTGGTGTGCACAGCAGGCTCCAGCTGGGCTTCCCTTTTGAGCCAAGACTAAACTTTCTTTTTTTTGCAGGCAGCACAGCCAGAGAGGCTGTGAAAGCCAAGAGAGATGATGCCACATAAATGCCTTGCCTCGATGCTGACCTGCTTTACCAACTTTGTTATTCCCAAGCCCATTAACAATATACTTTCACTGCATTTTCAATGACCAGATGTTCAAAGCTGAAGATGTAGATCACAGCTGAGTTTCTAAAAATACACTGCATGAACACGCAAGCCAGTCTTTATGCTGCTAGGTGCACTTGAAATATTTACTGCACTCCCAGAGTTGGAAATTATCGTTGCAGCATCTGTAGGCACCACTATATTGAAAACATTCCCTATCTTTCCAATAGAATCCTGTTTTCTTGTCTTTAAAAATTGTGCCTGGACTGTTAGATCACGATATTAACTGTACATACAAGCCATCAACTCCATTTAAGGTTTCCTTAAAATGCTATTACCTGATCTAGGTTTTTGAAGAGCAGGATATCTTTACAAGCTTCCTGCAGTCGGCATCGCTGTTCATCAGTTTTTGGATGAACTACCTTTAAAACAAAGTAAAATAGAACTGTCATGACAACAAAGAAATATGATGACAGCCTGAACCTTCACTTCAGAGTGAAAAAGCAGAACACAATTGAAGTGTCAAAGTATACATTCTTTTTTTGTTGTTTGCATAAACAGTATTTATATATAAACATACAATGCGTGACAGAATGAAAGAGACGTAAGAAAAATATTATGCTGACAATTAACACCTGCAAAATAATAGTCAGGACAGACAAGAAAGAAAAGGATGCCTTTTCCATTCCTTTCTCTTCTAACACAGCCACAGTCAAGGTCTGAGCACTTTAAACAGGAAAAAGTGAACAGTTTTCTTTCTAAACTCCAGCTATGTTAGTCCCAATATACTTACTGTTGGCATACAGGCAGTTTATAAGATATATGATATATAGGAGTCTCAGCCCATCTAACTATTGAAGAAGTATGTTTTTTCCCAACAAAATTACTTAAGCTTTGCTGTTTGAGATATTTTGCTACTTCTTTCCAATTATAAACTCACATCAGGTTAAAGGAATTGATACTCACTGTATCATAAAAACGTTTATATATGTGTTTGTTAGGGGCTAATTATGAAAATATACATAAAAATATTAATTACCTGACATTCACCACATTAACATTTATTTCTGGAACAACAGAGATTCCAAAAATCAGTTACATTACTAGGTATTTCTAAAAAGTCATTATCCAAAGTTAAGCAGATCTCAGATCCTTATTTTAAAAGAAACTGAATATTGAATAAGCAGTCAAGAAAATTAAGACTTTTGATGTATCCAAGTTTACAAATATTTGGACGACCAGACACACTCAGCCTTTTTTTTTTTATATTATAAAAAATATTTATCAAGTATCTTTGTTTTTAAAAGAGATTAAATTAGATTTAGATTTTCATTGCAGAAGTGTAAATATCCTTGTGATGGAATCTGGAAAGGAACACCAGAAATCCAAAGAGAAAACACTGATCGTCACCAGCCAGGCTACAGGATCTGCTCACATAAAACCATCTCTAAAGAAATACAACTGGAGGATCTGGATTCACAATTCCTAGAAATTCCCAGTTTTCGAAACAACAGGTGGCCACAGACTTAAAATATTTCAACCAAGTATTTCTCCTACCCAGGCAGAACTGCTTTGACAAGAAAGGCAGTAAAAAGCATGTGAGGAATTTTAAGCACCCATGAAGAAACAGCTGTGGTAAAGCTTAACTAATTCTTCTCAACAGCATCGGTGCTCGAGGAACTGCCTCAACAAGCCTTTAAAATAATTAAGAAGGAAAATATTCAAAATTTTAAAGATATCAGACTTAAGCACAGCTCCCCAGTCCTTCGAAGTAAAATTATATTGAAGTTGAAGTGACTAAAAAAGTGCATGAGACAAAGTTGGCCTTAAATATCAGAGCAATGTCACTCTGTCAGCGTCACCACACCATGCTCAGCACTAAAGGCACAAGTGGTAGGAAAATGCAATGTAGAGACATCTGCCTGTCAATCTGTAGAGAGAACCATGCATGAAATTATTCCCTCACTCACCCTTTGTTCTGTATCTTCTTCCTCTTCATCTGGATTGAAAGCTTCAGCACAAACTTATAAGAAAAAGAGAGAGGAAATTAGTAAAAAGAAGCAATTACATGACAACAGCAAACCAATCATATTAAATACCTTTCTTCTGGATTTTCCTAAAGAAAAAACAAAATAACTTTTGATTTTATGTCATTATAGTGTCAGAGGCTTCAATCCTATCTGTTCTCTGAGCAGGCACAACATGGCTGTTCTCAGACTGTCATGTAAAAAGACCTGTAACTTACAATAGAAAATAATCCTGCCTGGCAAGTACTCTGAAGAGTAGACACAGATTTCCTTTCAATTTGTATCAAAGCATAACAATCTCCATACTGATTCATTTACAAGCATCTTCTCTAAAACGCGGTGGAAAAATACTGCAGCTACACTGCTTTGTTCTTTACAGTGCAATGTACAGAGCAAAACACACTGGGAAAAAAAGAACAAGGAGGGAACTCGCTCCACCTCAAGTCAGATGTCCAAGTATCGATATTTTGGGAGTTTTATATTTTTTACACTTTGATACAGAGAAATAATGTTTGCACCGAAATTAACCCAGGAAATGAACCATCAGCTTGACCACAGTATATTCTGTGACAAAAATAATATTTAGTCCTCTTCCTCATATGTTTCTAAATCTTACTATATTTGAATCAAACGAATGCCAATTGGTGATTCAAAACCGACTTTAAAAAACTACACAAAGTGATCTTTTTAAAACGGATGAGAACATTTGTGGAAAAACCACACACTGCAGAACACTGGGCCGTCGCTCTGCCAAACATGTCATTGTACCTTACAGGATCAACTGCAAGAGGCGATAAAGGTGACCTGCTAAAATTTCAAACGGTTTTGATTCTTCAGAAAAGGCTTATCTTCACTTATCTTAACAGTTACACTGTTACACAGTTCTACCATGCTAAACACAGACGCTTTGGCTGCCAAAAGCCAACAGCTCCAGCTCAGATTTTCTTATTAATTCATGCACATTTACAGTTCTTGCATGTCAGAGTGATCTGCACATTCTAACCACCTGCACTGATAATCAGAGAAAGAAGAGTCAGTCCTGTTTTCATCTAGCTGCGCCCTTATTTTAACAAGGGTGGTCTCACTTCTGAGGCTATAGGCCACTTGAAAAATTTTACAAGGAAATACAGACAAGCATTTTTCTTTGTACTTTATCCAGGATTCTGACAATACTGAAGACTTGGCAGAATGCCCAGAAGCTCACTGCAATGACATCTAACCCCTGAATGGACTCAAAGTATAAACAAAAATAAGTAGATTTAAACAACAACAAAAAAAATCTAGAAAGTCTAGAATTCAGCAACTTGCAAATAATTCGAAAATGCACACAGGCCTATTGACCCTGTCATCATGCTTTCAAAAGGACTATAAAAATGGACAAGTCCAGCATAATTTATTAGGAAAGATTTGCTTGGTTTTGTGTGTTTCGGTTTTGGTTTTTCCCTTACCTAAAAGATACAGGTCTTTCCTAACAAATTAGATTTTAATTCCTTTCTTCCCTGGAGAGAGTGAAGAGACTGGAATACAACACAAGCATTCCACTTAGCAAACCATAATGCAAAAACCCAATCATGTAATCATTAGGCATCAGACATTTAAAGAGTAAGTATTACTCATACAATAAACCCATTTAACAATACAGAAACTATATTGACAGTGCACCTACCACACGCCTTTAGTTTAACAGAGGGATCCACCCACACTTAGGACAGATACTTTACAAAGGATAAACAGCATTCTCCCCAGCTGAGAAAAGGTATAGTCCACCCCATAGTCCAAAACTGACTGGATTATGGGAAGGTGGATGCCTACAAGCTGCAGAACTTGGACTTATAGGCTGATCCACTTAACATGCAACACAAAGGCACTAACAAAGAGAACATTATTAGCATTTTGGTGTGAAAGCTTTCCTCCCCCTTTCATTTTACAGTGAAGATCAAAGTCTATTGTCAAAGCTGTGAATTTTCTAATAAGGAACATTTTCTAAGAAAAAGGGTTTCTTGGTTTGGACCGTATGGTGAAACTGGAGATTAAATAAACTATATTTTTTACAACCAGCATATTTTATGAGGAACTGGAATACAATTCTCTATTTTGCACTACAGTACGTACTATAAATGAACTTCTGTACATTTCTGAAAGTACCTGGCATGTAGGAACATTCAGGACTTTTATCTATGAATCCAGAGATCACTGTACTTCACTGTATCATTCTATCATTCAAATTCTCAATACTAAGCTGCAAATTTGATTTTGTTCCTGCCTCAGCTGCAGGGAAGCTATTGCTAAAAAATGCTTTGGAATTTAGGAAATTCTCTTCAATATTTCCTTGGGAAAAGGAGTTTGATTATCACAGTTAAAACTAGAGCATCAGAGCAAAACCTTAGATTAAAACAAGCAGCAATCAAAGCAACACAGTTCTCTGCAACTTCAGTATGAAATGGCTTTGGTTGAGGTTTGTACATGTAGGTTTCCTCTATTTCATCTTACCCTGTAAGGGTGAAAACAGCTCCATAAAACCCACAAAGGACGTATCCTTCTAGGACTCAGTGCCCTTCCCTTACATATGGAAATTACCCCTGTAGTGCCCATGATTGGGCACCACAAAAATACAACAAAAATGGGGCAAAACCAGCACTTCTTCCCATACTGTCACATAGAAAACCTTCCCATTATACTTTTCATTCTTCAGCCTCCCGCTGGGATTTCTTTTTCCATGGAGAAGGATAGGGCAGAAATTTTGGACTTTGGACAACTCTGATTGACAGGACTTTATTTACTTGCAGGCAGAGCTCTAACACTTAATGTAACATCTGTTGTGGGATGGTTAAAACAGGGGAGAGACAAAATTATGATTTCTGACTTCAAGCTTAAATTAATATTGTGATATGCTGGAAATCCCACAGCAAGCTTTTCAGCCTACTCATAACAACCAACAGCATTTTCCAAATACTTTAAAACATGACTAATGCAAAGGAAAGGTAAACATTACATCAAACCCATCCCATGGTTTATGTCTCAATATGCCCAATTTTTCTTTCCACTGTTTTAAATTGGTAAATCACTAGTGTTGAACACGTGACCTGCAGGTATCTGTGTGTCAGCCTTACCTTCAAAATGTTTCATGATATCTGTGCTCAAACGGTGTTGCTTTGTTATTCTTTCGGCTGAAAAGAACCCCTGTAACTACCTAAACTCTGCCAATCCCTGTCAGAAATCTATGGAATTTCAGGACTCCTCAAGGTTATTCATTTGTGGGTTACAGTACAACCAGTCCCAAAGAAAAAACATCTGATCTTGCATCTTGACAGAGTGAAAACGTACTTGACCCACTATTTGATATATGACTGAATTCATGTATTAACTATTTCAGTATCCCAACAAAGCAGATAGTCCAAGGCAAGCTTATTCTCACAAGATCATCCTGAAGAAATGCACTGGTAGCATTTTTCAGACCCATTGAAATGGCAGTTGGAAGGGATCTCTCTCGAAAGGTCATCCAGTCCAACCTCCCCCTCCAAGGGGAGCTATTTGGAATGCTGGATTGGGGCTGACCTGGAAACCTCCCAGGGCGAAGATTGCACATCTCTCTGCTGACCTGCTCCATAGCCCTCCTGGGGAAGAGGCTTTTCTTAGTGTGCAACCTAAAGCTCACGAGTATCTTGATATAAATTGAAGTGACTTCTGAAATCACACCTTTCCTATGTGAGATTTTGAGCACAACTCTGCCCTTGAGCAAACGCTAAGCACAAATCCATCACTGGAAGTTACGCACCAGCCTGATGCAAACACAGTTACATGTTTCCAATACTACAGCTCTATCAGCTCACATCATGCAGACCAAGCTTCCTTCCAAGTCTACCCACATAGCTCAAATAGCTTTGGAACATAAAAAACAGTTTTCAATTTTGAGAAGCTGTAAGATAGATAGAAATTCAGCTTTTTATCCTACCATCTACATTTAGTCTCTCTTAGCTCCTGCAGCTTCTACAGCGAGTTTAGGTTTCTCTCATGTACCTTCTTTGGCTTTCAAGAACAGGCACATCTGTTAACACTTCTGAAGGCTCAGAAATGACACAACTCAATTGCTGCTTTGTTATGCAGGTGACAGCATCTGAAAGCAACGAACATCTTCATAGATGCAGCAATGACATCAGGAGCGGATGGTTGAGGGGGAAGCAAAAGGTGGGGAGAGAATGAGAAGTAGCAAGACACCACCTTTGTTTATGCACATTTTAATCAATCTCCAGATAATATTGTTCGGCAAAATATGAGTTTTGTCAAGATCAAAGCCCTTGCACTCCATGCAAATCTGCATAATAGTTGAATATTTAGCTTTGGCAAGCCAATACAGCCTCTGAGAGAAACAGAGCACATCATCCTGCTCCCTGCGAGATCACTGCTTGTTTTCTTCAAAGTAACAGCCAAGAGGATGAGGCCTGAATACCTTCAGACACACACAACAGAAAGAAATTAAACCTCTATGTTTTATGTAAGGTGAATGCATTATTAATATTTCTGTTGCTATCAAAACAAGTAGCAAATAGATGCTCTGTCACACTTTCTTTGCAATTTTGGATAGCACCTTCTGTACTCTGGAGTGAAATCCTACTCCCTCCTCCTTACTTAGGAGGATGCATCACCTCCAGCTGATCTTATCAGCCCCATTAATAAAAATCCACATGGAGTAGTACACACAGAACCACTTTTCCAATTATTTATTCAGGTGACTAATCTTACACTACATTTATTGCAATGTTCTTTGCATCTGAGTTTGTCAAAGCTTCAAACATTTCATATGTCTGTCTCTCAAGGGACAGATGCAAAGCCTCTTCTGGGAGCAATACGCCAGCTGGAAAGGTGATCACTTCCAGGGTCTTGTCATTCCCTCTTTGACAGCTGAGTTGCCCTTCAAAATGATGTAGTCAGATGAATTAGGAAGCTTAAACAGCACTTATACATAGGTCTTTGCTGGCACAGCTCAATGTGATTTTCTGCACTTGAGAAACAACTTCAAGTTTCCTCTCACTTCTGTTGCTGGTTAGCTCAGTACTTTTTGTTTTAGAAATTGCACTTGGATTCCCAAGTGAAAGATCTCACCATGTCAAAGCAGACGACAGATTCATACCTCGATCCAGCAAGTGGGAAACAGAACCTGCACTCATCTGCAGCACCTGAACCATTTTCACATTTATGACAGAGTGAAAAGCAACACTGGAACCTGAAGAACACTTAAGCCATATGCATGAAAATCAGCTGTTTCAGCCCTCAATTCACTAATGAGAACAGCCTGAAATCAAATGTTATTTTTTTCTCAAACTGAATGTTGTTGCATCAGCCCAAAACTCAGATCTTTAGTCTCATTAGACTGGTCGTTCTCTTTTACTTTATGTGCCACACGACAACCCCCAGATGCAGGATAACCCAAAGCAGTAACACCTCCTGACTTCATTCTTAATTCTTACAGAGGCATAACTGAGACATGATTTACAATGATCAGGACTTGTGAAAACAACACCCCCTCAAATGTTTGTCAAATACCAATGCAGAATATTCAAACATACAACCAGTCGCACGGCCATGTCTGTCAAATGTATTATCAAATGTGTGATTTTTCAGTTGAGAAATATTTAGAAATAATGAATTTCAGTAGCAAACGAAAATAATGGATTTTTGGTTCCTGAAGTGTCATTTAAAGTTAAAAGGAAATTAAAGTAAAATCAATTTGGTTCTTCACAGGCAGCATCGTTCTGTGTTACAGATTATGAAGATACAAAGTCACTCAGCGTGGCTGTGCCAAACCAGCTCAGTCCAGCCCTGATTACAGGTTCAGGCAGAGCTTCACACTTGGTCTCAAAGCTTGATCAGGTGGAGAGCTGCACAGATCACTGTCAGGCAAAGAAGTCTATGAGACACGGACAGAGCCTGTAAGGCCTTAAAACCCTGCTCTGTTTCACCCAGCTCTGTGAAAAGCCAGTGTTGCCTCTCCGCTACTGCACAACACAGCAAAAGGCTAAAGTGTTCACCTGCCTTACCCACAGCTTCACTTTCAGCCCAGACTCAACTTGAAAATGCCCATCTCTGATGTGGATGATGTTCCTCAAGCCCCACTGTTTCAACAGAGCAGTGAAACAGCTCACAGGCAGAGCTTGAAAGGCCCCCAGTCCAGCCCACAGCTGCCCCAAGGCACAATCCTGGATAAATGCTTTTGCCCAGGGAGGCTGGGACACCTAAGAGATGTGCAGTGATGTGTTACAGGGCTTGCTATCCTTGCCTTTAGAGACCTTTGATAACCATTGCCTCAGTATGATTATGTACTTTACAGCAGTGTTATCTAAATCAGACTTCTCCAGCTTGTTTTATTTCAATCAAAACAGAAATGCAACAGTTCCGGTGACAATGGCTTGTGACAAAACCGTGATGCCACTGTCACACACTCCTACTTCATATTATGTTTCAGTCATGAGTTCAGAACAGACTGCACAATGAATTATAAATGCCACCTTTTATGATAATGTGGGTGTTTCCTTTGCAGGAAATCCAACTTTGCATGCACAGACACCTTTTCTCCCAAGATGCATTAAGGACAGGCAACACAATAAGCCCTTTAAAATTACCACAACTGGTTGACAACCATTGCCATACGTACATTTGTTTAATATATTCTGAATAATGCTTTTTTCAAGTGTTCTTATTAAATTCACAGAGATTAATAAAAATACAATTTTAAGTGTTTCTTTAAAAGGCTTTATCATCAGATGTAGAGTAAAAGAATTTAGACAATTCATTACAGTAGAACAGCCATTGAAATGAGACAGCAACAAATCAAATTTTTTTTTTCCACTACAGGAAGGTTTGGCAAAGTATTTAAAATTACATTTCCCTAGGGGCAAAGGAGAACTTTCATGATGAAAGACCTCGAATAATAAACGGAAAGTAAATAATCACAGTCTCTTAGATTCATATCTTTAGGCACATGTAATGAAAGCAATACATGCAGACAATACTGCTTCAACTAGATTTAAAGACAAACATGAAGCACTTTTAACATGATACAATGCACTCCTACTTAATGATTATTTCTAGGTAGGCATTGTTAAGCATTGGGTTTTTTGTTTTGTTTTGCTTAACTCCCTCTGCAACACACAGGATTTGGCCTGGAAACTGCCCCAGTGAACTGACTCAGGGACTCAGCTCTAGACAAACCACAGACCACAGCACACCTGGGAACCTGCTCCAGGGATCTATTAGGGAAAGACATTCCCTATCAACTAAGAGGCAAATGGGAGGGGGGGAGGTCCTACTGAACTGCAACAAAACTTCAGAAGACAATCCTCAGCCTGCATCTTTGTTTAAATCCTCCTCCTACTCAGGAGGAACTAAAACAAAAACTTGTGCCAATGCAGGATTGGAGACAGAATTCTCTTAAGCATTTCTACTCTACCTCTTTGGTATAACCAGATGAACGTGACATTTGCCTTTTTATTTCTTCTTTTCTTTTTTTTTTTTTTAAACCAACAGCTGTTTATCATTGCATTTGCCTGTTTAGCTATATCGAGGCACAACTTTTACTTAATGCCTTTATGCATGAGCGATGCAAAGTGTTTTAGCTTATCCTTCCACTTTGCATGCTCACACATGGTTAAAGGGTCATACCCTCCCACCTCGCTCCAGGTGCTGGAGGAAAATAATAATAAATTCGTCAGGCTACTCTGTTTTGTAGACTAAAACACTGGCAAAAATTACTGAATAAAATGCATCTAGACCATGTAAATATACAGTAGTGCACAGACACAATTCTACATAACTCCTAGATTGTAATTTTTGATAATTTGAAAACCCATAATTTCCAGGACTTATGATGAAAGCACTCTGGTGATAAAATATAGCACTCTGCAAGTAGCCTGTCTCCTGTACAGCTGGAGGAGCTGAGGGACAGTATCACCTGATTTCACAGAATCACCTGCTAAACCACAACTAAGGCTCCCAGACTTTTGGTTTGCATGTCTCAATTCACAACAAGAGAGCCCAGCATCCCATCAGACAGCGGTGTGCTCTGGGCCTTGCAGTGAGACATGAGTCTGCATGAAAACTACAACATAATAAATACATCGATCATGGTAGAGGACTAACTAAAAATACGAAAGTTTTCCATGTGGCTGATCAAGGGAGTTCACAGCTGTGACACGGTAACAACCAAACCCAAAATATTGTCCTTTCAGTCTTAAAACAGTGATTTACAATTTGCCACTTGTGTTTCCAACTCCCTTTACTACACTTAAATAGAAATCTCAAAACAGCAGCAGGCTATTTTAGAGTTATATATTATTCCACGTGGTGAAGCCCGGGAAATTCATACGAAGCAAGCTTTATTCTTGCAAGTTAAGAAATCAGAAGGCTGAAATGGATAAACACGCTGCTGACCTTGTTCAAGCCTTCTAAGAGAGCCTTACCGATGAGATAGTCAGCCATAAAAAAGGTCTCCTGGAAAACATGATGCTACTACTATTTCAGAGCACCCAGATTCACAATTGTAGAAGCAAGCCTTCTGCTTTAATGATCTTCTGGTTTAGCCCATCGCATAACTCTTAACATATTCCCAAATGTGTTACGTAAGCAAGGCAGATAAATCCAGAAATCAAGCACCAGTAATGTTTATGTGTCTGATAAACACAGTGATACTTCCTCTCAGTTAAAAACAGCACGGAGAATGTTCATTTTACATTCAGTTTACATCAAAGCAGCGCAAGTTCCAAGAAACGGCTCAAATACACACCTTCCCCCCAAAAAAGGCATGTATCTTACAGGCTTTTAGTTGCAAACAGTAGATAGAGGAGATAATCTAGCTGAGGAATAAAACAGGAAAAGTGTTTTTCCAGTCTAGAAATAAGAAATTTTTCTTTCAGTTTCCAGATAAAGGCATTATTTGGTTCTATACTCACAATTCTGCTATGTGAATTGCTAAACCTACAGTAAGGCACAAAATATTTTTAAAGAACCTCCAGCATCTTGGGAAAAGTGCACTGAAGCACTTCTGTGTTAGAGCAGAGCCCTAATATTTCATTTAGCAATGAAAATTACCTACATCTTTCTGACATCTATCGTGGTAGAGAATTGAAGGATGTCAGAGTGTTAGAAGGCATTCCTGAAATTAATTGTTCAGCAACTTAGATATGATTTTTAAAGATTCCTAGAGAACATCCAAATATATTAAAAATCCCACTACCCTCAATAAAACAAGTAACACCTATTTACGTGGAGCACCAGGAAACAATACAAAATTAGCATGGCTTTGACACACAAGGATTTTGTGCAGAGGAATGAGGTGGAAGCCCCCAGGTCCCTCTGCTTGGACACAACTCCTTCCTTTCCTGGCACACAGGCAAAACAGGAAATGTGGGAACCTACTCTCTGACTCCCTGAAGAAAAATCCAGTAGGTCCCCCCATCCCTGTGTGGTTGCTGAGCAACTCCGATGCCCTGGTGAGTGCCAGCCATGGGGAAGGTGTAACCCCTTCACTTGATGACACTCCTCTCCAGGATGAGCCAACTCTGGACTGCAGTGGCTCAGTGAACAAATGGATTCCCTTCACAGGAAATACACAGTTGAGGTGAGCTGGAAAAAGACTCATATTGGGCAGAACTTCATCACCTGGAACTTGTGTGCTTTATTTCTGACCACTTAGTTTTGTGTTCCTCCATTAGAGAACATCAGTGAGTTTAAGAGGATTACGCTCCTTCCTCTCCCAAATTTCGGAGACATGGGAAACACACACATTTAGACACACTAACCCGAATCAGGTAAGTGCTTCAGGCAGCCAAGTACCCACACACAAGCCATCTCCCAAAGTCAAGCCCTGATTTAAGTCTCTCTTTAAAAGAGAGCATTTAAAGTGCTCACAGCAGTTCCTGAGATTGCTTTAGAATTTCCTGGAGTCAGTTTTCATATTGCCATTATATTCCCCGTAGCGAGTTTTTAGTATTCCAAGTAAAGCTTTGCATTATTTGGAGTATGCACAGTCTCATCAAGGTGTTCTGGTGTTAAAAATGACTGAGTGAAGCTTCTGAAAATACATGGGATACCCTTTCATGTCTAAATCAGGTTTGTTTAAGCTCTTCTGTTCTACATGGACTATTCAACCTGTTTCACAATTAATCTGAGCTAACAGCAACCTAAACTTGCATGAGTGTATTAAGAGCATAAAAACATCTATGACTTTGTCTAAAGGTTTATATTAAAAAAGGGATAAAGTGCTGCCTTATATATTCACAAGACAAAAAAAACTCACACAAATCTCATCTAACTCCCTGGGTCACTCCACAGATGTACATCACAGCACCATGTTTTGCACCAGGTATAAAACTGCCCTTTCAGCCTGTATTGTGACAGGCATTTTGAGATTTCCTCTGGTGTGTTTGCTTTCAGTCTCTTGGGCACAACAAACTGTGAAGGAATATTTTTATTTGGGCTTTAATTGTTGAAAACTAGCTTGAATTCAAATAAAAAATAATAATTAAAAAAAAAGCTACTCTCTTTTTCATCACACAAAGGAAGAAAATTAAATTCCAACCTATCAAAAAGTGAGAGAATTGAATTTTATTTAAACCATCAGCTGAAGGGTGATATTTTCAAAAGCATTTTTGTATCTAAAGATAAGGACTAGCATTTGTGTAAACTTTTTAAAGATTTTTAATGTAAAACAATTGATGGGAGTTAATCACTTGTACCTTTTGCTACTTGAATACTTTTGAAAAAAGGGTCCATACTGCCTTAATTGCTTAAAAATGTGCATAGCTATACTTCTGATTAATAAGCACTGATTTCAATTAAAACATTTGACATCAGATAAACAACTTTTCATGGTTATGAACTCTAAGCATGAACAATTATTTAAAAAGAATACATTAAAAAGACAAAAACTGATTGAATTCTACTGTATTCTACTCTACTGTAGCACTTATGTGCATTAAGTAGATTGGATCAGAATTCATCTGACCAGGTATTGCACTGACTTAATTTTTAAATAAGGATGCTCACTGTGGTGTATTTCTCTTTATGCCAGAAAAAAAACCCTGATCAGAATTACAATTATCCACAACACTGTGAAATCCAAGTAATTGTGAAGTCACGACTGTTAATTTCCAAAAATAAGCTTTTCATTATTCACTGGATGTCAATCACATGCCAGGAATTTTTAAATAAGTCCCAATATTGCAAACAGAGAAAACAAGCTTTTTTTGTTTAATGAATAATGATTCAGACACTTTCTTGCAGGAGAAGCACCCACACAATTTATCACCACTTTCATCTGTCATCCTACACGCTTGGCTTTTGCTCATATCAACATTTTTCAAAATGAATTATTTTCACTCTAGTTATGATATCAGTTTTGCAATCAGTAGGGCTAGCAAAAAAAAAAATCATAGGAGCCTCAGGTTGTTGATATAGAAAAACTGTTTGTGCCATTTGTACAAATGTGAATTTTTGAACTCAAAAGTCTTTACCATTTATCACCTGCCTGTAAACCTTTCAGCAGAAGTTATTATGCCATCAGTTTTGTAAGATGGTGAATAATCAATATAGAAATTCATTAAAACAGCTACAAGAGAAGAAACCAGATCATGATTTTCAAGTCATCCTCTAGTAGTCAGATAGTCTGATAAGTATAAAGCAAAGAGAATAGCACAGATAAAGTCACCACTCAGTCTTCCTCCCTTGATGATTTCAAGTGATGAGATTCTATAGTAGATAGCATCCTGCAGGAAAAAATACTCAAAACAACCTCCCAAGAGAAGTGTTGCCTCCTGCTTCATAGCTACTATTTAGATGTCCCAATTTAACAGGATCCCAAGACAGTATTCTTTACCAAATGCTAACATGCTGCGTGCCAATAATTAACATAAAAGCTTTATTAGAAAATCGGGGGGTTTTTTGTTAAAGCTGTCATTTTTAAAGGCTAAAAGCTACTAAAAAGAATTTACTGTGTGTAATAGTAAATAGTAATGTGTAATATTACCATATCCTGACATCTCAACTTGCCAGGATGTGAAGAAATTTATGTATCTCACTAGAAAGCTCAGAGAGATACCAGACTTTTAAAGACATATGTAATTTATGACATGATTGCTCATTTTTAGCAGGAGCCAGACTAATGAAGAGTTCAAGGTAAGGAGTCCCCACCACTGACAAAATAGAGAAGACTCAGTGACTTGGGAAAACCAACAGTCATACAAGGCTTCTTATGGAAGTTTATGTTATGAGGAAAGAAAAAGCCAGAAGCTGTCAGGGAACATCAATTTACAGATTATTCAAAATACAAAATTACTCAAATACAAAAAAAAAACCCAAAACAAACCATCACTGACAATGGGAACTGTCAGTGTCCCACACAACGCTAATGTTTGCTGTACACAGGAAAAGAGGGTTCAGTAACATTCAAACAAAATTATCCTCTACATATGAAACCTTTATTTAGCAATCCTACCTTGGGGGAGGACTCAGCACCCAGCTCCAGGAACAGCAGATTTGATCCTTCTCATTTCCATGAGTCTCTGCTGAAAGCTGCCCTTCCAAAAGGGACTAACGCAGGCAAGTCTTGTTCATTTGATTACTTTTTATATGAACACAAGAACAGGCACAGATCCTGACAGTCGTGTTACTTTGCCAGTATAAAAATATTAACGAAATAACTATCACATATTGCTTCCCTAGAATATATAGGTCAATTATTCTGCTGATAGTTGCTGAATGTGAAAACTGTAACCTCATTCCTACCCCACTGAGGCCAAAGGAAGACTCAGGAGGGAGTACAGACATATGCAAGAGAGATATATTATACCAGGTCACTGAGACAAAGAGAAATAATTAGAGAAAAAAGATTAAAACCTTCTGTCACACGTATATGGTATGGGTGTCATATTTTGTCAGCTTTTTCCTATCCCAAGGAGATATCACCAAGTCTGCTGGAGAGTGGGTGTTCTGTGGAATGAATTAAAGGTGTCTAGAAAAGGCAATACAGAAACCTAGCAAAAAACTTCGTTGAATTATGCTAAAACTAAACGAGAAGAAACTATGCACAAGTGAGACTGTAGTGGGCGTCACACTCTTCATTCCAAAAACACAATTAACTTCCATTCATATCCTGCCAGGAGCAAAATTCTCCTCAATGTTACATATCAGTAGTGGGACAATTTTCCATGTTCTCTTCCTCTAGTTTTGAAATAGCTCTAATATTATTACTTGAGAAAGCAGGTATCACTGATTTCTCCCACCTCCCTGCACCTTGTAGCCACTAATCAAGGGCTGAGATACTCTCTCGTGTGCTCTGCAGTCTCTTGCATTACAGAAAATGAAGTGACTAACAGAATTAAGTTTGTCAGGAGCCCGTATGCTTGGGGAAAGATCAAGGAATGTAATGAAGAAAGCATGAATTCTTGGGAGGAAGGAATCCATATGGGTTTTAGGCCATCCAATCCAAGCCTGGGCAGATGGGTTACATTGGCAGAAGGCTCAGACATTGCTAATTCACTTAAAGCAGCAGCAAGACGACTGGTCTGCTGGGTAATTAGCACTGAAATTGCCCGTGGCACCACAGTCTGTGGCACCCTATAGTTAGGAGGTTTTCAGATTAGGGAGGGGTTTTTTTTCCTTTTTAGTTTCTACATAGGGATAGCTTATGATTTGGCAAACAGGAGTATTTCCATCCAGCCAGGCACCAGCTCATACACAAATCAGAGCTGCTCGACGCTGGGGTTTGTGTGCACACCATGGACCTCAACATGTTACACGGCCAACATGCCACACACGAGCCAGCTATTCACTAGAGTGATTTCCAGGGGAACATCAAGCTCTCATTTCTCCGTCTCCCTCCTAGTGTTCCCTGGAAAAGGCTGTTTCTCTTCATGAGAACACTACTTTACCACTCTGCACTTCTATAAATAATTCCCTGAACGCGATTAGATAAGCCCCCCTTTTCCAGGATGACCCTCCTGCACAGGCCATGGGGTTTCTCACTATCCCATCCACGGATCCCTGCTTTGCTGGCTGAACCTCTGGCCAGCACAAAGAGCCACGTTTCTCTGGTCAAGGAGCAAATGGGATTCCCTGCAGAGCCTTTACAGCTGCCAAACCGTTTGGCAGAATTTAAAGGCACAAAAGGCAACAACATCCTTCCCCCTCAGGGAGCACCTCAGCCTGGGGGATGAAATAGCAGCAAATGTTAAAGAAACGGGGAGCACAAATGAGCAGAATGAATCCCTGTCTTCTCAATACTACACTTTAGAAAGAAGTGGTATGTGAGGCTGTGCTACTACCACTTACGGGATATAAAAGCAGTATCATCACTTTTGGTCAATGTTTTGAGAGCTGTGGAAATAAAATTAATTCTTCTTTTGGACAAAAAGAATATAGACAAGGTATGTTTTATTGTACAAGGTCAGCTTGACCTTTCTAACAGACTACCATTTGTCAAGCAGTTTTCTTAAGTCCTGATTTGAAGTATTTCACTGTAGTACTCCATAAGCTTGAGGTAATCTAATTTGTTCAAGGTTTTTGAGAAGTGCAAAACCAAAATTCCTGACCAACAGAGAACTCACATTTTGAGTAAGTCTTATAGAATGACAGCTAAATATTTACAACCCTGGCAGTATTTTCCAGAACAGGTTAGCTGTTTCATAACTAAACACCTAAATGAAAATTTAGTAATCATTACAACAGATTTATTCTCTGGGTTTATGTATCCCTGGAATTTGCATTAGGTGCACCAAGGGAATCATGATAATCCTGTTATCTGCAGGCAGCTAATCACAACTGACCACTAGTAAACACTCCAAATTTAAGATTGAGGACATTAATAAAGCAATTTATAAGTAACTGTTATGTATACAAGAACATAATACACAACTGTTACTCTCCAAGAACGTATCTCTAGTTGAAGAGTTTACCAGAACAACTGTTAGCCTCTCCTACACTGTATGTATAATGTAGTCAATTACTTTATCAACTCCTCCTTTAATTAAAATGACATTTTTCCTCTCATTTTTGACCTCACGAAAAATGAGAGCAATGCCATCATTCCCTAGGCAGCCTGATTTTAAGTATTTTCTCTGATACGCCCCATGCTACTTTTTAAACTCTTCTCTGTAAATCTACAGTTTTGTGCATGTAAATCTTGATAGCAGCAAGCAACTTAACTCTGCTCTTCACTCCCCTTGCAAATACACACTGCTCTGGAAACATGGCAATAGCTGCTCGGACTGACAAGGGTCAACACGGACTAGCAGAAAGCTCCTCTGAAGAGAAGACCAGAAAAGAATACACTTAATGCAATTATAAAAAGAATTATGGGACAGCTTTTCTTCTCCGTGGTTTGTTCTGCTTTACTTAATTAGTTAAAACCAGAAGCATTTCGATACTATGCTGAGTAATCTGTAAGGCAATGTTGGTTTGGTATTTGCCGTTATTTGTTGGTTTATAAAGGCAAATGCTCTCTTCTTAATATTGTTTTATTATTTGTGTTATTTTTATTAATTGCAGAATGAAAAGTTGCTTAAAATCTAAGGCACCTAACCAGGAAATCAAATCAAATCCAGAGCACCAACAACAGCAAACGAGTCACTCATTTTATGCAAGGGATTGTAAAATGTGGTTGCCTGTGAAGGCAGGGGGCTGAGTTCAGCGCCCCAGCAGAGCCCTGCCAGTCTCGCTCCTAGCTGGGTAACTTCTTGACAGACACACCAGGTAAGGAGTGCAAAAAAACCCACCAAACAACTCCCCCCCACACCCCAAACCAGTAGGTTTCTCTACTCTTCCTGCCAAGAGTAGGCAAACAGCATCTCTCTGTGCACACATGGATGCTGTTTGCATCGCCTTTGCATTTTAACAAATCCCACGCTGATCGTGACCTATGCAGCGTATGGAGAGAGGAACTGGAGAACTTTTCACAATAAAAAAAATATTTAACACACAGTAGTAATATATATATATTCTATTATTGTTTGTCTCCATGACAATTCTAACATGAACTGTAAACTCTGAATTATTCTAGCTCTTCCTGAAGCAGCAGCATTATTAAGCAACTAAACAGTCCTCCTTAATCTAATTGCACAAGTTAGCAATTCAATTTTACATTTGCTGTTTAGTTGTTCACATTAACCTTTAGACCCCCTTAAATGACTCTCTTTTTTAACTAGGAGCAGCTCAGTAGTATGGAAGCCTAAACATTACATCTCAGTACTGAAAAGTCAAAAAGATCACAAATGCCTTCTGATTAAAGCTCAAATTTTTTAACTTTGGGAATAATTCGGCCTTTATTTAAATTTAAACCTGAGATGTATTCACTTCTCATTTGTATGATTTTACTCCATCAGCAGGTTCCAGGATGGATTAGCTTAATTAGCAGAGAAATTAAAATGTCTTGGGCCCCTCCAGATAAATATTGAAAGTCACATATTGTAGAATATCTTAACTATCAGAGCATCAAACTCCATTATTAAAGATACAGTTCTGTCCTGCCTAAATTTCTCATGTAATAATAGATCAAAACTACCAGCACTGTCATTTCTAAAGAGTTATGAAATTCTCATTATACTCAATTACTTATTTGTAGTGGCATAAATACACAATCATACCCTTAATCACACCCAAGCAACCAGCAGTAAAGCAAGTGAACTGCATAAGGACAATTTGCACAAAAACATGTATTTATCTTACATTTATTTAAATACCATATATATACACATATAAAATCAACAATGCCCCACCATAAGTAACATACCCAAGAACATGTCAGATCATACACACAGATTACAAACTGAGTAGACTTGAACTGAAAACTGGAGCTTTTGGTTTCACCGAACAACAACTTCCTAGGCCAGCTAAATGTTAGTTAAATATTTGAAGACAAAGAAAGTTAACACATGCAAAGCAATTCACACTGCACCTCAAATGAAAAAATAATGCAGTACCTTCTCATCCTCACATAACATTTTGTTCACAATACTCTTCAAAAATCAACTTCTAAAAGAACTTGTTGGGAATAACAGTGTCTCATGAAAGTATTTAATATTGGTTGAGATAGAAAACAAACAAATAAAAGAGTATAATCTGTGTCTCTAGTACAAGTGAACAGCCACTAATTCAACAACTTTATCAGTTGCACAAGCAAAGGGCTAAAACAATGAAGAAAGGGGGCACTCCTCCCCCCCAATATTTTTGTATTCTAATCAGAGAGAAAATTCTTAGCCACACAGGAGATTAGGAGATGTGGTGTAGATAAACACTGCCACTTTTTCCTTTTTCTGCAGAAAATAATTATGGTAAATTATGCTACGCTGTATAAACTTCTGAGAAGTTTTTCTGGCCACAAGCATTGCTACTGCTGAAGTTGCTTCAACAGTCTGTGATCATCCACAGAACTGTTTTCTAAACTATGCTCACTGTGTTGCCCACTAGTGTATACAGTTAATGAAGAAGCAATTATCATTATTTCAAATAAAAATACTGCAAGAATTATGACAAATAAGGTAGTGATAAGAGCAAGATAATTTTTAATGCAATTCTTTTAGTCAAATACACATTTTAAAACTATTTCAGAAACTTTAAACTCTTAAAAAAGAAACCATACCTGATACCCGTCTGTTGTATCGGTTAACAACTGGAGCTGGGGGGAAAGAAAAAAAAAATAAAAGTTACACATTTGTGTTATTACAAAGTCATCATCTTGATTAATCATTATTATTTTTACTACACCAATCCCATACAAATCTTCAAAAAATGAAATGCTTCAGTATAAAGCTTTCATCCATTTACTTGCCAGGCAGTGTTTATTCAACATTAAACTTCATATTCCTGAAGCCACTACATGCTAAGATGGCTGGTAAGAGCTTTGGGGTTCTTTTTGACCTAATTCTGAAAAAAATACACCTTTACAGAGGTTACTCAATCTTAACCTACCATCAGTTCCAAGCCTATTTTACTTAGTATTACTGCATAATATTCCAGCACTTTAGGTTAGCTGTACCTACTTAACATGGCTCAAAAGCCAAAGGAACTTATTGCTAATCCCTTCTATACTCCTACAGAGCACAAGCTGTGTGAGGCCCAAGGCAGTGCTCCCATAACAACTCCAGTCATCTGTCTCTGACCAAGGCTGCCTTCCATAAGGGATTTAAATCAAAAAATTCCGAGATGGAGGATCCATTGCTTCCTTGCTCCTTTGTTCATGCTGTTGGCTATACAAGGCACTTGAACTTTAGTTTAGGATGAACTTCCTTTCACTGTTCACATACATTTTGACATTAAACCAACCTTCAGCAAACAGTATCTTTGTCCCTTTCACTGTAACCAAGTTACTGCCTTTGGGAGTTGCTTCAGTCTCAACGCAAAAAACAATTCACCTGTAAAGCTTCACCCTGAACAAAACCAAAGCATTCTGCTCTCCTCCACCAACCAAACTAACAATCAAGGTAACTTCATTCTGAGTGCTTCATGCTTTGCCACTTCTCTTCCTTTTGATGGGTAATTCCATTTTTCTTGATAAAACCAATGAACTTCTTATTCCATTCTTTAAACATTCAAGAATTAGATGAGCCCTTACACCCCATCAAAGCACACACATCACGGAGCCAGATTTATTGAACACATGCTACTAAAATCTTAATGGCCCCATCATGTCTTAGAAGTTACAAACTCTTGAAGAACAAAGCTTTCTTAGCAAATACACAAGAAATCAGCTTTTCTAGAGCACTTAGAACCACCCTGCATCTATATGAAAACAAATAAGTGAAAAAAATAGGATCAAAACTATTATTGTGTATTCTTTTGTAATGATGAAGGAAATCAAAAGAAGTTGGGATGGGGGCAATAAACAGGGTAACTCCATAGAGTTTTCAGCCAAATCTACCAACAAGGAGACAATGCTTAGCTTCACAACAAGCTCAGGATTAAAAGTAATATTATTCTGAATTTTACAATTTAGATCTAGATCTAAACTTCTATAACATGACATAACCCCTATAAAAATAACCCTGACGCACTGTTTCGTACATCAAGCTTGAAGAGGTTCAAAAACACTGAATAATAAACCTGAGAATTCAGGCAATTTTATCTTCAAACCTTTAAGCAATTCTTGACAGCAGCAACCCCTCCTGCAAATAAGGGCAGCATAAATCTCACTTGCCAAAGGACACAAGGGATGTGAGAACTTTCTCTCACCTTAAAGGGAGACAGGCATTGGGAACACAGATCCATTCAGGCTTATTAAACAAACAAACTTGTGCAACTCCCTGAACTGAAAGTGTTTATATATTTTGCCCTGTCCTTAACTTTTTCACGTGGGTCTGTCTGTGGTCACCAGTGGTGAAACAAAACTGCTCTGCACATTAATGTGCCCTGCAATGGTACATTCAGTCTTATCACTACTTTAGTGAGTCAGTTTAACTGGAGTACTTAAGTTGGCAAATTGGGACCTCAAGAAACAGGAACACTCACCACTTTTGTCCAGAGACACTTCAATACCAGTTCTAAGGTATTGAAGAACAAGAGGACCAAAGCCAATTAGTTCAGTTTCCACTACCAAGTGATTTATTACAAGAGAAATACTAAACTCAAAACAGAATTTGATGTTTGCTGTACAAGCACCTCATCAAGGTCATAACAGTTTCCAATAAATGTTTAACTACTCTCATATTTGGATTCAGATACTGTTAATCAACACCATTAGTCAATAAATACATTGTTTCAGACTCTATCTGCCACATGCAGAGTTTCTTCACTACTTTAGGATTCCTACACCCATTTCTTACTCATGTTTAAGAATAACATTTTAGTGTCTTTGAGCAGAATTAATACACTACAGAAAACTCTGACGTACTTCGGGTAACAGAAAAAAATCCACTCTTGAAAGACTATGTCCTCTTTTAGAATCTTGATTATTTTATCCCATAGCAGGGTTCAGTGTCATCAAAACCGCATCAAGTTTTCCAGTGTTAAAAATGAGAAAAACACATAACCTTTTAAGGACAGTTAAGAAAGCACTATTATTCTGCCTCCACAAAGCTTTTAAGATTAAAATGATAGTTTGCGTTTCTTACACCAGTGACAGTTTTAACATGGATAAAATTCCAGGTTCACTTTTATATGTTGTCAGAAGATGACTATTTTTATGCTAAACAGAAAATCTGACATTTCCTACTAGAGAAGACTAGGGTTTTTTCTTTCCTTCTGGCTTACCAATGAAAAGCTCCTCTTTGCTTAGGACTATTTTCAGTATTGTACAGTCACTACAGCCACTCCCGTGGCATCCTGGTGTTTTGTCATTAGAAGCACATGGAGAAAAGCCTGAAATCAAGGATTGATAAGAGAACAGCTCCTGAAGGTCCCACACACATCTACATTAGTCTGTGGACAGATTACAAAAAACTAGATGGGGTGGAAGGAAATAATATATTTACAGTAAACACAGCCTATCTCTTAGACTGAGCTCTAAGGAGCATCTAATTTAAAGCAACAGTGAGGAACACACCAATAACAACCTCTTAGACCATCACAGCCATCAGAGCAACCTCTGCCTACACCGTAACAAGATTCCTGAGAATCCAGCACATCAATCTGGTACCACTCAGCAGACCTGGGATCTACAAAAACAAGATGAAATTGCTGCTTTGAAACAGGAAACATTTCATTTTTTGTACCTCCAGTTAAAACTGGAACTGAATTCCCCCCCTGCACACCAGTGGGACACAGCTCAGACTGAACAATGGGCCATGTCTCTGGTAATAACATGAATGTTATTATACGTTAATTGCAGAGACTATAATGAGATTAAAAGATTTTGCTGTGAGATGATTGCATTGTAAACTCTCCGTTATGTCAAAACCTCAGGTGCAGCAATATTCAAGTCCAAAATGTCTCATACCTTTGGCACAGTTCCTGCATTTACTTGGCTCATGGGAACCAAGACACAGTAATTGGGTAAACACAACAAAAACTGAGTTAAATTAAACCATTGTACCAGAAGAAAGCAAAACGGCCCAATTTCCTCCCTGGCAGCCAAAGGCAAGTGACTCTGGCAGTGGAAAGGCAGATCAAGCTGTGCATTCCACAGTTTTGCCAGAACTGACTCAGGGCAGTGATCCTACTCCAGTGTTCAAGAAAAAATGAGAAATGTCTGCTGAGCACGTTTATGTTCTCCACACTGTCCTGAGGCACAGACTGAATTAAGCACCAGGTAGGAACACTTAACGGGCTGTTTCAGATTAAAAAACCTTTCTTCCTCAAAGCAAAGGTATGCCATTACATTTATTTAACAAAAAATTATTTGAATCATTTGCATAAATAAATCAGCACAGCACATTTCAGGACTTAAATTTACAAATGTACCTTACATCAAACAGCAGTACTGCTACACAGCTATGCTATTACTTGTTAGGGCCTCCATTCCATTGGCTTCTCTCACTTGAAATATTAGGAATTTAAATTTCTGAATCACAGACTGGGATTTTTTTTTTTTTTTTTAAATACTTTCAAAAAGTAACACAACCAGAATTTCTTCAGTATTTTTCAGTTTGCTTGGGCATTGAGATTTACTTTGAAATACCTGATGATGGATTTTGGCTCACTAAGCTTAGCTTACAGGAGTTCTGATTATGGCTACAGGTAGGAGTAAAGCTCAGCCTCACAGGTGAAAAATGGACACAGATATTACCTTTTTTTTTACAACTGCTTTCAAACCAAACCAACTATTAAAGTATTTAAGCCAAACAAGTGACAGTAAAATCATTCTTTACAATCAGACCTAAAAGCATGCTTTTCCTACGGTGCGTGGGCTCCCTTCTCTGTCAGTGACTTTGAAAAGTGACTAGTAAAAAAAAAAAAAAAGAAAAACACCATCAGGCTTTTTCCAATGTACACTACTACCACCACAGGGAAAGCTGTTCCTCCACACTACTCATAAGCCTGAAATGAAGTACAACCATCCTTCTCCCAGCTATTGCTATGCTCTTCCTACCTGTCCAAAGAACAATAAATTCTTACAGAAAGGTCAAATGAAACTCAAAAGGTCAGTTCAGGGTCACAGGAAAAAAAATTCAGGGGCAAAAAACTGGCATTCCAGGCACGATGTAACAGTGTTAGATGTACTGGATACCTTGAAAACTTACTCTCCTCCTCCACAAGCCCTTTGTTTTTCACTAGGAGCTGGGAACACTTCCTAATTACAACTGGGGTAAAAAAAATCCCCACATGCTCACGTTCCTGATACTGGACACAATTTATAGCAGCAGACTAAGTTAAGCTATTGTGCACACAAATACATAATAGAGATCTTTTGTGTAACTCTAATCAACTCAGCAATTTTTTCATGGTTTCCTGACGAAGGATGGAGCAAAGCCTATAGTAGGTGGCATAAACTTTGTACTATAGTACTCAAAGAGCACACTAACAAAACATCAGCTTTATTAAAACAAAGTAACAAATCAGTGATTTTCAGAGTACTTTCCCATCAAATCATGGCACAAAATCACCCTATGTGAGCAGCAACAAGAAGAGAAACAGAACGTAAACTGTTATAACAATTATAACAAGTCAATTAAGATTATCCAAACAACAAGTGAGTTGACACTATAAACCATTAAAGCTGAAATACCAGAAGCAGAGTGGAGTATAAATCTGAGGCGTGACTGTCTCTATGGAATGTTATATCAAGTTACGATAAGGAAGTGCCAGACTACAGCTGTCAAACTGTTTTTCTACACACCAAGATGTTAATGGACTTATTTAGATAGGAACCATCACAACTCTGAGAAAACTTACAAGTTCAGCCATCAACTTCTTAGGAATCCTGGCAATTAAAACGTAATTCTATAGCAGAAACAAGACTTTCATCATTGGTATTTATTAAATTATGATTGCATATCTAATCTGAACCTTTCCCTTCGACAAGTAAGTAAAATAACGGGCCCTGTGAATATTACCAATTAAACAGTTGAGTGTCCATGATTTCCTTCAGGATGTCTTTGCTGGACAGTGGCAGATTTCCCCTTCCACATCTCTGCGTGATAAGGTGGGGAGCGTGACTGAGGCTACGTGACTGGAGCGTGACTACTACGATTTTTCCAGAGGCAGTTCTGGAACCCAACAGTCCACATCGAGTTTTCTTCCAGAAAGGCAAAACAGACAGAAACGGAACAGGATTTTATAGGTAGACTTTTTTTTTTTTTCCACCTTCTATTCCTCTGCTCACTCACCCCCACCAGAAGAGCATGGAAACTGAGAACCTAGTTAGAGACAGGCACGAAAGACCCCGATGGTGTCAGCTGAAGCATGCCAGATATTTGGAGGAAGACAAGAGGTCAGGGAACACTAAGGAAGAAGTGAGTTTTCAGAGGCAGTATGGAAAATTTAAAAAAAAAAAAAGAGGCAGAAAAATGGAAACCATGGTCCATGATCCTCTGTGTACACACACACTTTGCTTTTCTGTAAGAGACTTTCACATCTGTTGAGCTGGAAAACAATAACAAAACTACATTACTATTAAACACTGTTTTCCTCTCTGCTGCAGGACAAGTAATAGAGGCACAGATACCTTTTTATTTCTCAGTATTGAAAAACAGCTGTCATCAGTAGTAAGAAATAACAAAATATAAAAACAAAGTCGCAACATGAACCGGTCTCCAATTTAATCAATTTTTTTTTTTAAATTTGGATTTAAAAATTACTGCCAGAAAATGAAGAAACACTCATCTTAAAAGAGCCCCTGACCCTTGCTTTTAAAGTTTTTTAGAGCTCTAGGAGAAAGAATGCAACAACTTCTGAAGGGAAAAGTTGAGTCAACCAGCAAGGCCCTTAAGTGAGTGAAAGAAGATGTTTGATGAAGTTAAAGCTCTTGTGCTATGTTGGGTTGGCTCGTTTTTGGTTTTTAAATACAGAAGAAAAATTCATATGCACTCTGGAATGGACAGACTTTAAACAACTGATAAATTCAAGAAAGAAATCTTTATTTGAATAACTGAAAGGAATCTGCGTGAACCTCTGGTTATAATGGCATTTCTTGACTAAGATTAAGAGTTTTGTTTGTTTGTTTTTAAATTAAAGATACTTTAGAAAAATGTATCACTATTTCAATATTCTCTTTCCACAACTGAATTTGAACAGTCATGCTTGGTACTATTTTGATTACGTTTCTCAGCAGATATCAATTCCCACAAAAAAGGACCATGACCCTTTTATGCAATGAACCCTGCTCTCAGAATTCAGGAGTTAATACAGCCTGACTGAAGCCTAAGTACAGGAGAACAAATACCTATCAAGTAGCACTCTGTATTATCTGACATTGCAATGGCATGACCCACAGCCCTCTCCTATTTCTTGCTGACATCTCAGATCAAGCCAAACACAGCACTTTTTTTCTCTGTGTGTTCATTTTTTATGAGAGTAATCTATATTACGAAGATCAAAGAGATAGCAACAAGGCATGCACTTGCTTTACAGACATGAAATTGGAAAAACTCCCAGGGCTGAGGTACAATCTCAGCTGAAAGGACACCTTTCACAGTGATTAAAGATACAACCGTATGCTGATACTACAACAGAGATTGTCAGGGACTGAAATGAAAGACACGGGAATATTTTCAGATATTAGAAAGACAAAATTACACACTCCACAGAGAAGGAAGGATGCTGCAGAGAACGAGGAGAGTAAAGAAGCAGCTGACAAATCTTCAAAGCATTGTCAGAGGAGGCAAGACACTGGAGGGTACAATAAAGCAAGTGAAAAAGGGAAATTTGTTTGGGCTCCAGGTGCAAGCTTAGAGAGGAAGGCATTTCAGAGATAGGTAACCTAAGCAGCCACATTAGTATTATCAGAAGAGTTAAGCTTGCAAGCCCAACATTAGGCAGATGATAGAAAGCAAAGATACTGAACATACTTGAAAGTGACTTTCACGGGGATTGTCTGACAATGACAGAGCCAGAAAGGGTCAAAGATGAGAATGAGACTACAGAGAAACGGAAACATCACACCAAGGAGAAATAACTGCAAGTTTCCTTAAGATAAATACTTTTTACAGAAAGAGACCGCATCTTATCTAGGGACCCATGAGGCATTTCCCAATCAGTAAGAAACACGGACAACTCACCCTCATGTCTAAGTGCAGTGGCAAAGAACAGACAGCCTGTTCCTTTTTCCAAGTCTCTTGACTAACTCTTCCCTTCTATCTTACCAGTCCTGCTTTCAAGCGTCACCTCTCTGTTTACCAGACTCCTGTCCCACCAGAGATCAGAGATGGATTAGGCAGAAGGATTAATGCTTCAGGGTACTTAGGATTTTTGGAATGTAATGAAGACAAAATTTTGTCTGAAATCTTTTCTTCAGAAACTTTGAAAGAGCTGTTTAAAGCAATGTTTGACTCTCACGAGCACAGTTCTTTTAAAGCAACATTTTTCATATTTCAGCTGGCTTTTTACCATAGCTTTTGATTTTCTTTGATCTCCCCATACCTTTTAAAACATCCAACCCTAAGGACTTTTGACCAGATTTTTATCCTTTGACTGGCTTTAAGATGCAAGGTCATTGCTTCATAGTACAAATTAACAACACTTAGACCTCTTTCAGCTTATTTGGAAAGCTAAGTTTCTCCAAACATACTTGGAAATCCTGAAGATAATTTCTAAATGAGTCATAAAAAACATCATTTAACTATATCTATCACACTACCCTATTTTTATTATTTCCGACTGTGCCTCTCAGAAAAAAACTCTTTCCACAAATGAATGAACTGTATAGAAGTGAATGCAATGTGAATAAGGCTAAAAACAAAAAAAAAATCCAAACAACCCCCCCCCATATAAACCTCAATTTTTTTGAACATATCACTATTATTAAATTTGCATTCTATCACAGCACAGAGCCACTGCTAAGTACAAGTCTAAGGTACGTAAGTCACTGCCCCAAAGAGCACAGTCTCAGTCACACCTGACCTGCCACTGAAATCAGTCAAGAGGACTCGTATTTCCATTTTCAGAAGCCTAATTAAAAGTCCCACCATTACCCTGACCATCTGAATGCATTAAACATCACTGTGAAAACTAATGAGAGCAACAACAGAAGAAGGCCTCTCCCAGCAGGTAGGTCAGATTCAGGAGGCAATTCCTACACTCCTCCCTAAAGGAGATGGTCCCCACACCTGCAGTCTGGGACCACCATCAAAACCAGCCTCAGTGAGGTGCAGACACAGCTTTTCCTCACCCTGACAGTGCCCACTCACTGCTGTCCTCACCCAAACCTCATGGGCAACTCTGCTCTCCATCCCACTATTGTCTGGATTTTAAAAACACTCTTAAATTAATATTATCCTCAGGAATAGCACACAGTCAACGTCTCTGAAAGTATGCTTGCATCTCTTAAATAAACACCCTCGCTGAAGGCAGGAACCTCTTCTTTACAGCTAGGCCAGTAACTTGGAGAGAAATATTAGCCAGGCAATGTAACTACAACAAACATAATCCAAATGTAGATCTGGGGGGAAATCGCCATTGAAGTAATAGGGATGAAGTGGGAAATGCTATCACTGGCCCTGGCTTTAGTGTTTACACAGCCTCAGGTATAAGCAATTGTAAAATTAAGTATGAAAAGGTTGTCAGAGGTGTGGTAATAACACGAGGGAGTGAAGCAGTGTACTGGATCCACGTATATCACACCTCCTGTCACTGCCTTTTCTATAACTTTGTACACTCCCCTCACACACCTGCATACTGCCCCAGAGGAAGACACAACCACAGCAGCAAAGAGGGAAGTTACAGTTCCCACTCACACTGAGAGCCTTCTGCTTTCAGTTTCAGCACCACACTTACCCTCTTTATTTTCACAGCTTTTAATCTGTTCCTACTACCAAGGCTTTACTCTGTATCTCAAGGACCGCCACGGAAGCATAGTAAATACTTCAGTAACTAATCCATACACTTTCCCAGATGGATTGCTGCTGTCTTCTGACAGTTAACTTTGGGCAGTGCACCACTGATGTTCTTGTCACTCTCTTCATTCCCTGGTTTTGTTCTACCCCTCCTGTGCAGGATGTACTTTTCCTAATACACCTCACAGAACATCTCTGAATCCCAACTCAATACAAACACCTATACATATTTTTACATAGCCTTTCTCAATTAACAGCTCCTCAGATAACTCATAGACATCCTACATTTCAACTATTTTCTGTCCTTTAGGTAGAGGCATATTTTAAGGCACAGCAAATGTTGCATGTGTTCCTAGTATTTTTCTAGGTACATCTGGCATTTGAGAAAACTTCAATAAGGTATATTTTTAAGTATTTTTATTTTAATGCATAATGAAGAGCTGATTTCCTCCTATATGTAAAGAAAAGTGATGATGATACTCAGATATGCTTGTGGATCAGCAGTCAAAAACAAAGAATTTGCCTATTAGTTTTCACCAGAAACCCAACCTTAATTTTACATTCACTACATTGTATTTTAAAGAGATTCCATCTGCTCGGGCTGCAGTGCACATTAATATTCAGAAGACATCTGCAGTGTGCAGACCAAGCTTTTAATTGGAATCGTGTCACAGCTACCGTCACACAACACTGAATGTAAATGTTGGCTATCTGCACTTGGCAGCTGCATGGCAGGCTCAGTATAAAGTCCTACTGAGACTGATAGTTTCTTTAGATAATGTGGTATCAGGATATAAAAGCTATCATGAGAACTCAAATACTTATCATCATATCCATAACTAATATAGTTTACTAGCCCCCTCACTACTTACGAGCAAAATATGGTTTACATTCAGCCACAATTTTCAGAGAGCCAACAAACTGATACAGCTGAACACTCACATTTTTCATCATGATAGATACTTGAGCAAATCTATCTTGCACACAAATGGGGACAAAGTAAACTGAAATGATGCAGTGAAGCTCAAAGCCTTTGCAAAAATCTAAAACTCATGCATTGCTAAGGATGCAAGAGCACCTGAATAAAATAATTCGATTAACAGGTGCACTCAGTGAATTAAGATACTTTCCTACAATGTCAGACTAATTATTCTAGAATGAACAATGCAGTTACTTTTTTTTAGAATAAAAAAGCACTGAGTTAACAGTATCACCATTTGCTTCAAATTCTTGCCAAACCATGGTAACATAAAATTACGTTTTCCCAATCATCTGTGTATTTTCAGCTTGTACTCTGCTGTAAGGTTCTGACAAAAATGGCAGTGAATGACAGCCTATAGAGAGAAAACTGTATGTGTGTCTACATGTATATACACAGAAACTGAAGTTATTTGTCCAATACAAGCAATTGATTGCTACACTGACAAATTGATCTTAGACATGTTACAAGAAATTTAAGATTAATCAGTATGTAAATATGACATAGGGACTCTAAGAACAGCAACACTTGCTTTTCATGAAACACACATTTTCTTGGGGAATTTGTCTTCCACCACCTTTGTCATTGTATCACAATAAAAACGAATAGAACAAAAATTCAAGGCCACAGCTCACTAAGGTAAATAGCTGTGTTGCCACAAAAATAATTACAGGAGTAGAGGCAACATCAGAATGGAGTCATTGTGATCCAACTGTTCTAACTCCAGTGCCCTTCTCTGACAGACTAATTGGCTTATGGATCCTCTGAGCTTTGGTGCAGCTCCCAACACAGATAAGGGAGTTACACAGAAGGGGAAGACGCAATCACTTATGCTCAGGACATACTCACATGGACAGTCTCAAGCCTGTACTTGCACATCTACCACCATTCTAGAACACATTATGGCAGAAGGGAAAAAAAAAGAAAACAAATGAGAGGACAGAGCGAGGTTCCAATCCCAAACCTGAGCGCACAACGAGCCTACGGCTCACCACTGATTGTACTGGCACTTCCAATCTGTTCCAATGCCAAGGAAAAAAGGGCTGGTCTTAGCTTTTTTCATCAGTGATGTATAGCTGGTCTGTTCCAAGTTTGGACTAGAACAGAAAGGAAGAATTAACGTGGGCAGTTACGGATGAGATGCAGTGTAAGAAGCTTTTCCTTTCGCCTCTTAGCTATTTAGTCTCAGACAAAACAGATTGAAGCCACTCTCACAGTCAGGTGTATCTCATGTGACAGACAGTATGGAACAACTATAACTGAACTGCTTCTACAAAAGAGCAATTTAGAAGAAAAATATGGAACAGAAGATTCGAAGCTCAGCAGAAACAACCAGCAAGACTGAGAGGGCCTGGTGTTTTATATACCCAGCAGGCATGTTACACAGCTCCACTTGCCAGGTCAACCTGAGTTCAGGATTCTGTAATTATAGGCATCCGGGTACAATGCAAGAATAGCTTCCTACAGGTAAAAGAGGCACATAAAAGCCCACAGTTCCTTGCCTGGGTCACTTCACATTTCATTACCAATTCCTGCTGTCACTACTGATTTGAATGATGAAACATCGCATGTTTTTACATAAGACAAGGCTGCAATGGGCTGTGCTGTCATCTGACTTGATCTGTATAAAAGAGCACGAGGAATTTCAATTAGAAACTCCAGCATCAAGTGTCACTTCAAGCTGATTCAGAGCCTAATCTCACCCATCCACATTTAAATCAGGGCATAAGCACACTGGTGTATGCCAGGCAAGGCATGTGAGTTTCATGGAATCCTGGGCTGCTTTCGACGTAACACTGCCATGTTGAGGGCCACTGCTCACCCTGGTAAGGCCACACCTGGAGGAGCACTGTGTCCAGTTCGAGGCTCCCCAGCACAACAGGCTCATGGACGTACTGGACAGAGTTCAGCAAAGGGCCATAAAAACAATCAAGGGACTAAAGCATCTCTTTGTGCGAGGACAGGCTGAAAGAGGTAGAACTGTTAGCCTTGAGAAGATAAGGCTCAGGGGAGCTCTTATCAGTACCTAAAGGGCACTGAAGGACAATGGAGGCAGGTTCTTTACACTGGCGCCCAGCGACAGGACACAAGCCAATGGGTACAAACTCAAACACAGAAAGGGTCCATCTGAACACCATGAAACACTTTTTTGCTGTAAGGGTGACCGTGCACTGGCATAGGTTGCCCAGACTGGTTCTAGAGTCTCCATCCTCTGGGATACTTAAAAGCCATCCGGGCATGGTCCTGGGCAACCACTCCAGGCAGCCCAGTTTACCCAGGGGAGTCAGGCAAGATGACCTCCAGGGGTCCCTCCCAAACCCAACCATTCCGTGATTCCATAAAGATACTCCACAGCCCATTAAACCCCATGCTTTAATTCCAGTTTAACTTTCAATAGGCAAAGAGAAGGCAAATAGAAGTAAAATTCATCTTCAGGTACAGGTATTGAGGGACTCTCTTGTTTCAGACATTCTTTCTCCAGCAGGTAACGATAAATTTTGACAGAGCCACTGTACAAGTTTGGGGCTGTTGGGATTTAATTTGTTTGGCTAGTTTTTTTGAAGGAGGAAGAGGAAACAGGTAGGAAGAACAAGGCTGAGGAATAGACTGGGCTTCTGCAGGTTCTTACCAGGGGCACATTCTTCATAATTGCAAACTGAGCACTTTCTGGAGCATTTTAAAAAATGTTCAGTGATGACCCTACTGCAGCATACCAAACTAGTGCTTGGTCTAGTAATGCCAAATAAAAGCCTATGACAAAAAAGATCCTGGACAAACCTCAACATGTTTATCAGCCCTCTTAGCCAGTGTCACAAAAGGCATCTGTTATGGGCTGATCAGCTACAATAACCTCTGCACCCTTCCTGTCACTGCTTTCTAGGATTTAGCACTCTCTCCCACACACATAATCACCACTGAAGACTCATTCTTGCCTGAACTGTTTGTGAATGACCTTTCTCAAAAAACCAACGATTTAAAGAGCTGGCTCAATTCTTCTTGAAGTCTGATTTTTACAAGTTGTTTTTTTTTTTCATTATTATTAAGTGCTTAAAAAAGCCTGAAGACATGTTGTTGATTTGTGAAATTAAAAAAAAAAAGTGTATTCAAAGAACTGGGTGTTCCCATATGTGATACATTAAAAAAGAAAAACTGGAGAAAAAAAAATGTATTGTACCATACCACACCACATTTTTTTTAATAACCAAAACCAGAAAATGAGAACACATTGGTCAGCTGTTTATAAAAAGCTCCAGATACACTCACAACTGAAGTGAATTGCTTTCCAGTTTGAAAAAAAAAAAATAAAAAAAAAAAAGGAAAAAGGCAAAACAAAAACCAACACACCAAAACCCCCACACCAACCCACAATTTGTGTCCTTGTTACATACAGATTTATCTACAGTAGTGATAGAAGGAGTTACAGAGGGAGGGTGACAGCCAGAGGATTGAGGGGTGGCACAAATTCATCAGGAAGAAGGCACAGAGGAGTATCAGGGATTCTACAGATGCATCATTAACATCTCTGGCAATTCTGGGATACTACATGTATACAACATGAAGTACTGCTTCATTACCAGTACAATATTCATCAATAATTCACAAGTGAAGCTTGTTTCATTCAGATGTAATTTGGTTGCAGCTCCTTTTAGTAAATAAAGTATAAATAAGTTTGAGTAGATTCCAAATATGTACAACTTAAAATTTAAAGTAGTTTAAACTTCTAATCTGGGCAATCTTCAGGTCATGATACAGAACCAAACAAGGAACAAAAATAACTTCCGTACCACATCTCAAAATAGCACATTTTATCGCTTCTCTTCCTTCACATTTACACTTCTAACCACGTTAAATCAACATTCAAGTTACTTAAAACGTATAGCTGTAAAAAGAATCATCTCCATGCGAAAAAGTATTTTGACAGACAACCCCCCCACATACTTCCAGTAATTGCATCCTGTGCACTTTTACAGGAAGAGGATTTTTGGGAAAGAGGAAGGGTGAAGACAGACGTCTGCTTCCTAAGAAGGGAAAATAGTAAAAAAAAAAAACAAAACACACAACCAGCATGTTCTACCCAGATCAGGAAAAATCCTCTTTTATAGAATCACAGAATCATTCAGGTTGGAAAAGACCTTTAAGATCATTGAGTACAACCATAAACCCAACACTGCTGCATCCACCGCTGAACCACATCCCTAAGCACCATTCTAACAATGCTCGTGGATGTCAGAAGACTCTGCAAGAGCCTTGCACAAATAACATTCATTCTGACATAAAGTTTGGATGTAAACATAAAAAAAATGAGCTGCAGCAAGTGCTACAAGGTTCAGCTTCCAGGTGAACTGACTTTTAGCAGAAGAACTTCTGGTCTAAAACTCCCCCCAGTTACACACTGCTTCATAACAAACCTACACATTGCAAATCTTTCGGCTATTACAAGTTAACACTGTCTGCTATAAAAGTTTTGTGAAGTCTAAACTACGAGCAAAACCAGCACAACATGCAAAGTTACATTATTTCAAAGTGCTATGAAAAAATGACACAAGGCACAGCACTTAACTGAATGTTTCCAATGATAAGAAAATAAAATTATTATGCTCCTACAGAGTACATGAGAAACTGAAGTCCAGCTTATGGTTGCTCATGATGAAGTTACACAATCTCAAGATTAGAATTAAAAACATTATATCCAGTGATGCTTAATTTCTATACACTTCAGAAACTGGGCTCTGAACGTCACCACTCCAAATACTATTAAGCTTCAACATTTTAGAACAAGGATACTTGTGAAATCTCTTCCCCAAAGGTGTCAAAGACAGAAGACTAAACGTTGATCTGTTTTAATGAGTCACCTTTCATAATTTCATAACCTGAGAAAGCTTTGAGTGCTACAAATACTTACGGATTTTAACCAGAAACACTGATAAAATCAAATGTTAAAAAACTGTTTCTGAACAATGATTTTCAAATAAAGAAAGAAGGGGGGGAAGGAAAGAGGTAACTCCATCTTTGAATTTTCATTCCAGGGCTGTCCAGAAGACATCTTTCATAGAGAGCTCCTCACACTACAGCATGTCCTTGAGGAAGCAGTTCTTCCTGAATGATCAAGATTAGCACAAGTGTTGCCACACTAGTAAGCGTTTACTGGAGCCTCATCAGAAAAAAATAACACAAAAATGTTTGTGTTTTTCCTTTTTAAAATTTCTTCTTTGGAAAAACAGTTTTCTTAATAGGAAGCAGAAAACAATATGCTGTCCCAAGGGAGGAAGAACCAAAATGGAAATGAAGGGCCACTGTGACATCCTGCTTTATAGCAGTCTGTCAATATACAATCACCAAGAACAAGGAACTTGGCACTACAATTGATTCAAAAATGCACAGGAAAACTACAGAGCAGATTCTCAACCCTCATCCAAGACCCATATTTTGCTCCCCACACTTTTTTAGAATGTTCTGCAACAAGAGCAGCAGGACTTCAAGCTTTGCAATCCTTCTCTGAAAACCACTCAGATCCACAGAAGGACAGAACAGTTAGGGATGGAAGAACATGCACTTCCTCTCCAACCTGCAATCCTAATCCTTCTTCACACAACAGTTTAGAAAGAGATTTTGTGGCAATTTGCTCAGTTCTGCTGATGAGGCCCCTGGTCATGGACCATCTTGGTCTGGACCTCGCGAACACCCAAAAAGGAGTGCAGGGTTCCAGACTTCTGTAAGATGACCTTACACAGAAACCTGACATCATGCCAGGCCCTGCAGGCTAGAGACCATTTCCAAAGAGAAGCTAAGCTGTTCTTCAAGCCACCAGGAAATAAAAGGAGAGAACAGAGAGGGACTTAACATTTTTTTAAAAATAACCCCCAAGTTTGTTGTTGTTTTTAAATTATGATAAAAGCAATGCTACAAAAGGAATACCTGCATTCCCTGCCACATGCCTTTAAGCCAGTTTCTTCCTAAAGATGTCTTCAAATTCCAAAGGGAATTTCCAAGTCAATGCACAGAAAACTGCCACTACTCACCATTTGTAATTTCTATATAGAACAAAAATGCCCCAGTATGGAAAGGGCTACCAGTAGAACTGCTACTGATACCACGCTGC
This sequence comes from Oxyruncus cristatus, assembly GCA_013399855.1. Taxonomy (NCBI): domain Eukaryota; kingdom Metazoa; phylum Chordata; class Aves; order Passeriformes; family Cotingidae; genus Oxyruncus; species Oxyruncus cristatus. The sequence goes on along the minus strand of VXAY01003228.1, from coordinate 282,539 downwards.
CCTTTATTAAACACAATTTAGGGTATATTTATGAAACAGAGGTCAGATCCTAGCAGCATGATAACTTGAGGACAGGCTGCTTTCATATCTACTCTCTCTTTTAAGTATCCTTCCCACTAAAGCACCCAGAGAACACTGCCATCATCACCACAGTTCTCACAACCTCGCAGACAAAACACCAATGACCACAAAACAGCTGCTCGTTCTGCACAACAGATTTCTGGAGTTTCCACCCAACAGCCCCTCTTTCAGATCCCTACTTTTAAAAGATCCTTTTGCATTAGGGGATCTCAGAAGCATGCACTCCTTTAGTAGAATTAGTATCTTGCTGCCGGAGTCTTTTATACATCAGTGTTTTGTCCACACTCAGATTTCCCAAATTCCCCACCAGTCACTTTTCTAACTAATATTCTTGTGATTCATTATTTACCTTGTCTCTTTATATTACAGTGATGCATAAAGACACAAGAACTGCAGACTGCAGAAGATTACACACCATTTACTGGGGAACTGGCAGTACCTCTGGAAAACAATTAAACCTATATAAATCAAAGAATCTTGATGTATCAAAACCCACCAAACAATTGCTACTTTCCAAGGAAATACTGATGCAAAGCCAGACATGGAACACAAAGAAGAACAACCAAAGGAATCTAAAGGACCATTGCAGAGGCAAGAATAACATTCCTCCAAAAGAGGAACCAATACGTTTGTGAACTATATTTGTTATTCTCTCCCTCTTCTTTCACAAAAAAATATGAATGATCATTCATGAGGCTGAAAACATTACTAAAGCCAGTGGGAAACATTCATAGCTCATCTTGGCTACACTTCCAGTCATCATTTGAATAACAAGCAACTGCTCTTTGTTAGACATTAATGCTTTTTAATGACTGACTGGTGAATAGCTTGAAGTGAGCTCCTTCTCTGCTGTCTCCTCCTCTTCCCTGAGATCTCCATTGTTCTATTTTAGGTAAGAGGGTACAACTAAACTTCAGCGTTAGCACAAGGGGAAGATGGCACTCTGCGACACTGACAGAATTGTCTCAGCACTCTAATATTAGTTTATTAAATGAACAAAAATAGCCAAGTTAAATAGAAGCTTGTGTTCAGTACAATATCTAGCACTGCAATACAATATTTTCCATTAGCTTAATTTTAGAACCAGCTAAAAGAATCCAGTTTTAGAAGTTTCATACAATTTTTCAATAAGCTTTTTCAACACGGAAGCAAAAGCTTTAAAGAATGCAACAATTATTCACAAAGGCTGGTTATCCACTTCCTTCATAGTCAGTTATGCTCTTTTCAGAGGCTAGTACGTAAGAGTAAAAAAGTTTCTATTTGCCCAAAGTAACAGCAGGATACTAAAACAGCAGATACTGAGTCTACAACTTAATTTATCTATACACTTATAGCAAGTATCAAAAGCTCTTTCAGGAAATATCAAGCTTAACTGTTAAGTGAAAAGTCACTAGTATGCAACAGACTACAAATACAGATTCAAAGGAAATTTAGAACAAAAAAATACTGCTTGCTTCCTCACATTTTAGGACACACCAATCACTTAAGGCAGAACAATTATGTCAAGCCACTAAGTGCAAACTGAAATAAGATGATATCTTTCTTGAGATAGGTTGTTAAGCGCTGTCTAACAGGTGCTACAGGAATAATAGCAGAGTTATTTGTAACGTCCTGGCATCAGCACCACGGGTACTCTGTCAAAATTGCAAGAAATGTAGCTTTTACAATTAACACAGAAGTTGCTCCTTTCTGATGTAAACCAAGATACATTTAGCAATATCCAGCAATATCTGATTTTCAGTCAACTCATCTACAATTCTGTTTCTCAGCCAGTCAACAGCTTTTATCCCTTCACTTCATTCTTTCAGTTCTTTTACTATCGTAAGTAACAACACATTACACATACATTTTAATTAAATTTTCATTTGTACTGAAGACTACTGATGAAATGTTCTTTCAAGCCCCATTGAGCTACAATTGCTGGCTTCCTTAGACCTACATCACTTAGTTAAAAAAATTCCTAATCTCACCTTGTCATAGAGTAATTACAACCTTAAGAGCAAATGCTGAAAAGCAATTCTATTGTGATAAACGAATACAAAAGCAAAAAGACCTCCAGACGAGAAAAAAGGAAAAAAAATCTTTAGATGTTTTGTCCAAGTAACTAAAGAGAAGTGAGATCTGTCTTCCTTAATACTTAGTTTATCTTCAAAATTCCCCTGTGAGAACAAGATAAATATAGGGAGTGAAGTTCCATTAGTACTAACAGCAGCTACTCTACTTAATCCTTCAGATTTAAGTCAGGGAGAACTGCCTCTGAGAAAGCAAAGACATGTGCAAGTACAGCAGCTGCACAACAGTAGTCTTTCACTTGGTATTTTTACGCTAAACACGTTCAAGATACATTGCTTTATAACTGATTTCATTGATGGAGATCAAAGAATAAATAAAACTCTAAAACTTCTATATCTTCAGGTTGCTAGGCTTGCTTAGACATACAACCTTTTAAAACATAATATAAAGGAAGCACGTGTATTTCTTTCTTTGCGCACCAAATTCAAAGGTTTAATACAGTCAGATCATAGAACTGTTTAGGTTGGAAAAGACCTTCAAGATCACCGAGTCCATCCATTATCGCAGCACTACCAGGCCCACCACTGATCTATAGCTTTTTCCTCCATCTCCCTAAAAATCTAGAGACTACTTAAGCAGAGCACAGAACAGCTTTGTTACAACTATTATTAAGAAAAAGATGCAGAACTAGTAATCATCAGATTATGAGACTGCTCACTGTGCTACCTAGACTTTAATAGAGTAGCTCCTCTTTGGACTGATTTGCATCATACAATGAAATTGTTCTGTTAAAAAAACCCCCAATGTTCTGCACAGAGAGGCTCTTTTAATGATATGGACAAAAAAAAACACCTGAAAAAAACAGAGTGAGGAGGGAGGTACTGAGCTTTATTTCCAGTAAATTAACAATTATGAAGGAAGTAGGTAGGTGAAAGCACTACTAAAAAGTTGAAAGTACTTTCATTTTAAAGCTGATAGGATCTCACAGCAACACATGAATCCAAATTACATCTGAAAACTCAAACAGCATTGTTCAGAAGAACCACTATTCTTCTTATGCTATACTGCAAAATTCTTAATATCATCCAACTCCTATCACTCAATACATTTCATTTCATTATTTCAGGAAAACAGGAAGGAGTTATGCCTGACTTGTGAATTGATGCAATCAGAACATAAATGCTTTGTGACTGATGTAAAGCAGTAATTCCTTAGGAATTCCACAGGATGTATCAGTCCAGTACAAAACAAGAAAGCATAAGCATATGATGCTTAAGAATGAGAAGATAAGCAATCTGAAACAGGCTTAAATTAATATTAAGCTCTTCTCTTAACAATTAAAAAAATATTTCAAAGGCAGACTGAACTCTTGTTCTGCATCACATCCAAGATCTAACAATGTAAAAGAGCATCTCTCTACTCCCTTCTGCTCAGATATCCTATTGATGTTTTAAAGATGGCATTTAGCAAAACCCTGAATTTTAATTGAGCAGCTCAGTGCAGAACTAAAGGATCTTTTCACCTGTCCATCCAGATTCATATGCACCATTTCCCTTCACAAGAACAGAGCATACTGAAAAGGATTATCTCAGAAGCAAAATATTAAGAAGGGTTCTCTTTTGCTCAGGAAGCAGTGGAAGAGCACATAATCTTTCCTTCAATTTCAAGGTGAAATCCTGGGAGGGAAAAATTTGATTTGCACTAATATGCTTGTGATTAGTTGAAACACTTGAGTTGCTCAAGTTAGTGTATGTAATCCCAAAAATATTGTCGTTTCACTGTTATATTTAATACCTCCAAGAACAAATACAGGTCATTTCCCTATTACAAACAAGGAGACAAAGCAGAAAGTTAATGGTGCAGCATTCTGCACCTTTTTGCAACTGCCTCAGTGGACAGGGAAGGAGAGCTCCCTGCCTTCCTTCAGGTGTCCTCCTCGACAGAAGGTTTCCCAAAGCTGTGACTCAAAACAGTGAACAGACCATTTCTGTGTCTTTAATTTCACAATCTTAACACATCCCTTCTGAGCCTCCTTGTTAGAAGTACAAGTGTCATGGTCAAGGACACACTTTCAGAATACATATCCATCCTTGGCTATGTCCTCAGCCTGATTTTTGAAGATGTCACTTTGCACCTCTCCCAACTCTACCAACTTGTCAATTTTGCAGTCATACCAATGAAATAAAGGCTCTGAGGAAAGATTCAAGTGTAAAAATTCTCTGCCACAGTCCAGTGAATAATTGTCTCTGGAGGTTCCCCCACGACTATCATCGTTTCATTTGCACACATTCCTTATAATCCACTCTGCTGAACAGCCACATCCTGATGTCCTTCGATCACATATGCAAAAAACCCCACAATTAAAATGAAGGATGAAATTCCGGGGGAATCAGAGAATGAACATAAACCTGGAAGTAATTTCTTAAGCATGACAAGAATATACAAGCCTTTTTTGTAGTCTAGTTGCTTTCAGTGACTTTTACCACATGGATGGAGTGCCACTGTGGCAGCAAAGGAACCACTGGTGTCACTATGAGTCCATGAAGACATTTGCCACATGGTTTACACCAAAGGCCAAGAGCTCCTTCTGACTTTGAGTTATTCCTGCTTCTGTTACCATACTCTCTTAAAGCATACAAAAAACCCTCACACAACGTATCTAAAGTGTTCTCTCACTTTTAGCATGCAGATGCAGCCTGGTGACGTGCTCAGATTTAATGCTGTGCCAGAAGCAGACACATGAAGACAAGCACATTATTTGTGCAGACATCTTTCCTACTCCCAACATATATAATGAGGGTATACATTTAAACTAGTTTCAAGCTTCCTTAGCATAACTTACAAAAACAATTGCTCAGTTTCATCTTTATATTTAAAAATAGCCGTGGAAATGTGTCTAAAACATCCATTCAACCTGTTCCAGCAACTCTAAGGTAAGAAGGCATTAACCTGGGAAAACACAGAGAAATTAATTGTCTGTCCTAAGTTGTCCAAGATGAAAAACTGCCATCTTAATAAACAGAACTCAGGTCTGTCCAAGGAGATTATCTCAGTTTCTCATTGTGTGTTTTACTCTATTTCCAACTGTCCTTTAAACACTAAGCAGTGTGTGAGCACACAGGATCTAGTCTTCCACAGCAAGGCGCAGCTCCTATCTATATCAGTCATCAGAGATATCAGAACCTCTGACTTAACACTTTATCATTTTTAGAGCCTTACACGACAACAGTTACAACAGAACCCTAAATAACAAACACACAGCTATGGCTGACTGTCACCCACACTGTTAACAATGCAAGAAAGAATCATTTCCCTGACCCTACGGAGAGATCCTCACCTGCTGCTGAAGAGAACACGGCACTGCTCCTGCCCCAGGTCTTGGAAACCACAAGGAGGAAACAGCGTGGGCTTTCAGATAAGCAAGACAGCATTACAGACAGTGCCACTTGCCTAAAGGGCTCTGCCTTCAACAAGTGACAGTGCCCTGCCTTCCTAATTTAATTTTCTCTTTGACTAAGATAGAAAGATGATAAGCAGAAACTTGAAGCAAAGGAACCACCCTTCTGTTCTGGACAGCCTCACCATGTAAAGCTCTATTTTTAAAGCTCTTTGCCACCATCAAATTTTCAAATTTTTATTTGAAAACATTTAACTTCAGAGGATCCTTCCAGCTGCAGTTGCAACATTCACCAGGAAAATTTTACACTTAACTTCCCTGAAGAAGGTATTTCAAACTCTAAAACTAGGTAAACTGATCACTGAAGAGCAAAGGTGCATTCAAAGACATCAGCAGTTCTGGCGGAGTGTGGGTTTGTTTCGGTTGGGTTTTTTGGGGTTTTCTGTGGTTTTTTTTTTTCAAAGGAAAATGTTATATACAAAGATATTGCACATTTTTAAAAATTACATCCAATTACTTACTGCAATTTTTCTAATCTTGAGGTTAATTTTAAAAAAATATATTGTACAAGAAACTATAACCTTTTTATATTTAGAGATGTTTGAAGACATTGCTGACTTGGTTGCAGAACAAAAAAATCACTTGTAATTTCCATAAATCTGTGCTCGTACTTGAACATGCCATTAACTTCAACTCAGTCACTACCAGTGGCCACCTCTTTACCCTTCACCTTTCATCTTTTCTTCTTCATGCCCTAAACAGAACTTCTCCCTCATTAGGAAAAAAGATCCAAATACAGACAGTAATTGCAAACTGCTTTTTAATTCATTCTGACTGCACATTTTACTCTTTTCCTCTTGCATATTCCATGTCTTGTTTAGGTTGTCTATTTTCAAGAACTGAAGGTATGTTTTACTTTGTAAAGTAGCCAGTCTAAAAGGGCTGCAAAAAAACCAGCTGGTGTCTCAATGCTTCCTTAATAAAAACAATTACTTATTCTATAGCTTAATTTCTTCCTGTTTCTCTAAAAATGTTAACCAGAGAACAGACATTAAGAGTACACTTCATTCACAAGGTGACATCCAGCAATTGGTCTAAAAGAGGATCCTCTATCAATAAAAGTCAGAAACCTTTACTCCTGTTATAGGTCAAGGGCACAAGACCTCAAATCGAGGGCACTGAAAGTTCAGGAAAAGCACGTTTTTTCTCACCTTTCCCTTCCCCTTAAGCTACTTACTAATACCAGAAGAGTATTCAGTGATTTCAGGTCCAAAATTCTGGGTGTGCCAAGTACCACCATTCACAAACATTTAAATAACTTTTTGCGCTGAAGCTCAATTACAGCCCAAATGACAAACGCCCTACTTAGCATAACACACACAGTACGTTCTGACAGAATAAAAATGGAAGTACCGTAAGTGGCGTTTCATTCAGCTCAGGTTAGATATCTTCTCTATCTTAGAGAGTGACAGCATAAAGAGAAACGTTCAGGTGGCTCTGGATTTTAACACGTCGCGAATTAGCGAAAAGTTACTTCGCTGCTTTATAATGACCACTTTAAACGCCCAACAGCAGCAATAAACAACCCCAGCTTCAGGGGGAAAAAAAACCCACAGTCGTCCACAACGATTTAAAGACAGAAACGCAAGAATAAGTACAGAAGAGGTTGCACAATAACACATGATCTTCCCTATCACATGCTTGGCAGCGCGCTCGCTCCCCGGCGGTCCCCGGTCAGACCCCGGGGCTGCTCGGCCGCCCGGGGCAGCCCCGGACACCCCGGGAAGGGGCTCCGGCGGGAGGGTCGGGGCTCCCCGGGGCTCGGCCGGC
>VXAY01003228.1:239644-274507 GCA_013399855.1 Oxyruncus cristatus | reverse complement strand
GAGGGGCGGGACGGGGCGCGTGCGTCACCGCGGGAGCGGCCCCGCGACCGGGAATGGGACGGGAACCGGGACCGCGGAACGGGCACGGGGGGCGGGACCCGGGGACGGCGCTGGCAGCGTGTGCAGTGGTTCAGCTCTTTGGAAAACGGTTCTGGCCGCGCCGTTAACCCCCCCCGGTCACAGGATTCAGGCTGGGTTTGTGCCGTGTTGGGAAACGTTTGGACCAAAGCTGGCGGCGGGATGTGGGAAGGGGGGGAGGTCGGCTCGGTGACCGGGCAGGCAGGCCCCGGTCGTCGCTGCCTCCTCGTTATTTTTCCCTTATTTCGCATCGGTAACCCTGTACTCTCATTTCTTGTCAGAATCACAGGATCAGTTGGGTTGGAAAAGACCTCTGAGATCATCGGGTCCAACCTCAAACACCACCACGTCAACCAGACCATGGCACTGACTGCCAGTCTTTTCTTAAATACCTACAAGGCCCGTGACTCCCCCATGCCCCTGGGCAGCCTGGTCCAATGTCTAATCACCCTTTCTGTGAAGAACTTCCCAATGTCCAACCTAAACATCCCCTGGCACAGCCTGAGGCCATGTCGTCGCATCCAGTTGCCAGTTTCCTTGGAGAAGACGCCAACCCCCACCTGGCTACAGCCTCCTTTCAGGGAGTTGTACAGACTGTTAAGGTGTCCCCTGAGCCTCCTTTCTCCAGNGGGGGGGAGGTCGGCTCGGTGACCGGGCAGGCAGGCCCCGGTCGTCGCTGCCTCCTCGTTATTTTTCCCTTATTTCGCATCGGTAACCCTGTACTCTCATTTCTTGTCAGAATCACAGGATCAGTTGGGTTGGAAAAGACCTCTGAGATCATCGGGTCCAACCTCAAACACCACCACGTCAACCAGACCATGGCACTGACTGCCAGTCTTTTCTTAAATACCTACAAGGCCCGTGACTCCACCATGCCCCTGGGCAGCCTGGTCCAATGTCTAATCACCCTTTCTGTGAAGAACTTCCCAATGTCCAACCTAAACATCCCCTGGCACAGCCTGAGGCCATGTCGTCGCATCCAGTTGCCAGTTTCCTTGGAGAAGACGCCAACCCCCACCTGGCTACAGCCTCCTTTCAGGGAGTTGTACAGACTGTTAAGGTGTCCCCTGAGCCTCCTTTCTCCAGGCTAAACACCCCGAGCTCCCTCAGCAGCTCTTCATAAGACTTGTGCTCCAGACCCTTCCCCAGCTCCCTTGCCCTTCTCTGGACTCTCTCCAGCACCTCAATGTCCTTCTTGAAGTGAGGGGCCCAGAAGTGGACTTGAGGAGTGGCCTCACCACTGCCAAGGACAGAGGTTTTCTTTCCTCGAGGTGCCTGTCAGGGTGTTTCAAAGCTCCCCCAGGAGCAGGAGAAGTTATTTTTCTTTGACCTTGCTCAGATCTAATCTAAATCTCAATCTACTTCTTGATTCAATTTAGGACCTCCCACCCCTCTGGTTTCTTGTTAGAATTAAGTCATTAAAGAACAATTCTTAAAAGAAGTGAGTGCAAGAGAAACAGCATGCGGCTCTTCACACCTGAATAGAGCCATAATGACACCGTTTGTGAAATCGTGGCATTAGCTCTGGTCTGCTTAAGAATAAAGCATTAAAGATTAAGAATTTTAGAAAAATGGAACAGAGAATCATAGAATGGTTTGGGTTAGAAGGAACCCTAAAGGTCATCTGGTTCCATGGGCAGGGACACATTCTACTAGACCAGATTCTTCCAAGCACTGTCCAGCCTGGCCCTGAACACTTCCAGGGATGGGGCATCCACAGCTTCTCTAGGCAACCTGTACCAGCACCTCACCACCCTCTCACAATTGCTTATCTGTGTGAGCTTTGGAGATAGCCATTTGTATGTTGTTGGATGTGCTGTATTCAGATTTTTGCTTGTGTTCATTGTACAAAACCTGTTATCTGTGTGTTTGGCACGTGCCCAGGGGAAGGCAGAGGGCTGTGTGGCGTGGAGCCATCGGCCCTTAAGGTTTGACGTTGCTGGAAACCTCGTCTTGGGAGAAAACAGTCCTGTACAAACATGAGTCAAGGGGAATACGGATGTTGGCTTAGTGACGCCGCTGCGTGTTGTCAGTGTAAATATTTTTATTTAATTCTTCTTCTGTTTCAACAATAAAAGAGCAGAAATCAACTTGTGCTCAAAATACAAAATTTCACTTAGAAGCCCAGAATTGGCTGAGGCAGCGTACTGTGTTTTGGTTTTGTTTGCTCATGTGCCAGAGTCCCCTTGCTTATCCAGATGGTTCTCACCACACTTCCATACAAAGATATCCTGTTCATGGCTGCTGCATGGAGGGCACAGCAGTGGATCCCAGAACACCCCTCCAGTGCTTTTACTTTATTCTCAGCAAGGGGAGCCAGTTGGAAATCCCATGGCATTTGAAAGGTGTTCTCTCTAATACAGCTCCCGTGTTTTTATGTGGACTAAGATTACATCTTGTATCCGTACAAAATGCACAAATTTTTAAAAAGCACAGGAGGTGCGTTTGCCACACCTCACCAGTTTATCAAAATATTTTGTATAAAGCCATTTCTCTTCATTTTTATTCTTTTCTACAGCAGGAATAACAGTTGCTGTATCCCCTCTTTCAAAAGATAATCGATACTGATTTTTCATTTGCCACTTCTACCATATTATCTGTCTGGTGGTCTCAAACAGTACAAGAGCACATTTCACTGTTCAATGTACATGCTTTAAATACTGACAGAACTGATGCAGGGAAAAGGTTCTGATCAACAAGAAAACTGTATCTGGTTAATCCCCCACAAAATAAAGATTTCTGATGAGATCTTTCCTTTGTCAGTTGGATGCTGAAGTCATTGCTGGTGGTGAAGAGGTAAAAATAAAAGGTAAAAAATGCTGTAGAAATGGAAAAACAAAATACCAATAAAAAGCACTGGCAAGTAGTGTCAGAGGAAGAAAGGGAAAGTTGGATTCCGAGGGAATACACTGATTTTTCTTTCCCACTCTCAACAACCAGCCACCTGACAATTACCTGCTTTTGGCACTAGTCAGCTCTTATATTAGCTTTTAGCATTTGTTGGCAATTTTCTCTCATTTGTGCCTGTGGATATAAATCTGGATATTTATTTGTGAAAATGTGTTGCCAGTAAAGTGTTTAGTGTTAAGTCTCTGAAGAGCTGCATTGTACTGGCCTTCTGATATTTATATGTCCACACAGAGCTAATCAGCTTCAGAGGAAAGTAAAGAGCACAGCTCTGTTTAGCTTTCTCTGAAGGTCAACGGACAAAATCAGAAGCATCCAAGGTCACGTGAAGCGCATTTTCAAGCTGATTTACGCCACAGTTTATCCTGTTTCTTTATACACTTTTTTTTTTTCCCTTTGGTGAGCATCAGAATTGGTGGCACAAATATGTGAGAAACTTGTCGGCGATCAACTTAATTGTAATACTGCCTGCTGTGCATACATAGAGCTCATCACAGGGTTTCTTTCACCCTGAATTTGCATAACTTTTTTAATTATTACTATAATAAGCATTCACATTAAAAGAATGGTAGAAAATAAATTAGGAAGTGCACTTGCAGCCTTGATTTGATCCCCTTTATAATAATGTTTTTAATTCAGGCAGCATGACCAATGCAATTTCTTTCCACTGGCTTCATGGCATGTTCAGCACCCACTATGGAGTTAGATAAGACTTATGTAGCTGATGAAGCTGGTCTCCAGAGTATTCCTATCAAAATATATGTATTTCAGTATCTCATTTTCTCCTAATAATTTCTTAGTGTCTGAAAACTATTTATCACGTTTCTGTGCTCCCAAATACTGAGGTCTCTTCCCTTCACTCTGCCTGCCCTACCCAGTGCTATGTGACTTTGATGCACCCGTAGTGAAACTGTGATGGAGCCTCAGCCGTTGTCCTGCTGGCAGGAGCAGCCACGTTGCCAGCAGAAAAAGCAAAATAGTCTGTGTAGTCTTGCACTGGGGAAAAATAATCAGATTAAACCTCCAGACTGGCTCCTTAAAAAGCAAAATAAATCCTTTTATAACAAGTAATAATTCACTTCTCATAAACCTGTCAGCACCAGCTAGAGCTCAGACAATATATAAACATACGTACATCTTGGATTAATTACTCTTGCCTTCAAATTCCATACAAGGATAATACAAGAAAACACTAAATATTCTGATGGTTGATATTAGTGAACACAATCTCTTGTTTAAGGGGAGTTGGATTAATTACCTGGAGTAGAGCTGTTGTATGTTGTTGTAGGAGACACCCAAATCCCCACAATCTGGGCATGTCCCAGACCATTCCCCTCTACAGGCAGGTTCAGAGCCTTCTGCAAGCAAGGTGAAATCCTGCCCTTGCCCTTCTGCTTCAGCCTTCTCAAAATTAAGGCCTTACAGTCCTACCAGTCTCTCCTCCAAAAAGCAGCTGCTTCATCCCCAGAGTCACATTAAATCCTCCTTTCTGTACCTGCTCAGCTTCGCTGTGCCTTTCATGAGCACTGTGTGCAGGTCTGGTCTCCACATCCCAAAATGTGGGCTCACGCTGGTTTTACACAGCAGAAAAATGATGATGACTATTTTGTTCTCTGACACTTTTCCTTGGGTATTTTTTTTTTTTTGGCTGCCACATCATTGTGAACTGAAGGTATCCAGTCTTCATTTTAAGACACGAAAAAATTCCCACTTCCCTTGCTCTGTTTCTCCAGTGACTGACCATCCTCATTGTAAAAAAAAAAACATGCAGAGTTTTACATTTTAAGTGTTCTATATTTGACATTCAAACTTTGTTTTTCTTCCCACTGCTTGCTCCTGTCACTGTACATGTCCATAAACATCATGTAACTTTGTGCAAAATGTACACAAACCTTCTGAATTTTTCATTTAACCAAAAGTAATAGTAACAAAAGACAAACTGATACCGGGCTTAGCTACCAGGATGCAGAGATCCTTCAACACAGCGTGCAAGATGAAACTGCTTCTCCTGCCTCTCTCTGGTTTTCTTCTTAGGAAAGTGCTAAACCTCAGAAACCAAACTTTTGTTTCTCTAACTAGTTGGTTTGCTTGTGACAGTAAGCAAGATTTAGTATGTTCATTTGTTAGCCCATGGAGTCAGTAGCTTGAGTGCTGTATATCTCAATAAATCATATAGGCATGTCTATCAATAGTACGAAGACCAGAGGAAAAAAATAATCTTTGTGAAGAAATATATATAAATACTTGCAATAGCTGAAATATGTTACCTTGGTGCTACCTTTAGTCCATCAAAAATATTTTCGATAATTCTTGGAAAGATACTGTGCTGCATTTGTTGATAAATCTCAAAGTATTGAGTTGGGAGAAACACCTGTATAAATGTCCACATTTTCATTGGCATAATTTAGTTTATGAACACAGAAAACACTGTTTCTGTTGATAGCAATTACAATTTTTCAGGCAGTAGAAAACATCAACTTTAGAATACCAGATTTTGTAAAACATGTGCCCTAGTTGTTACCTAGATGTAAAAAGAAATACCTCTGTCGTGTCATACTTATGATGTAAAATGGCACATGTTTGAATCTAGATAGAAGTACTGTCTGTGACATAAGACATGTGGGATGACCAGGTTGTTTAAACTACCCTGAGCAACACTACACAGCAGATGTAGAGTTTATGGTTCCCACGTCAGAGGAGCCCTGAGCAACAGCACTTCTCTGTGTAAACAGGGGATATTCAAATAAGGACTGAGAGAAGCAGTTGGTTCTCTTGCATGCAAAGTGGAAGCCGTACCCATTTCCATTGTGCTTTAGTTTCTGTCCCCAGCACTGAAAATATTACAGGAAAAACTTCTCCATTGAGGTTGGTATGAACTCTGGGTAGAGGGAGACGGTGGGAACAGACCTTTATGTCCAGTGGATAGCCCTGATCCTGGGGATGGCTCCATCAGTGGTAGAGTTCATGGACATTGCTACTAAAAAAAGGTAAAAGGTTTTTAGATTGTTTTGTTTTAAGATAAGAGAGAAAATTAACTTCCCCATGAGTTGTTCAAAGACTAATCTGAATCCAAAATATCACTTACTGTCTGTGTTTTCCAGCAGAACCTGTTCAAACACAAGTTTGTTGAAGTTAAGCGGTTTGTCATGCCAAGACCTCTGACATTTATTTCTTCCTTCAGCCTTTGCTTGCAAATCTGGAATTGTCTTTTGCTGTATGTACATACTTGTCCCCTCCCCATCTTCTCACATTTTCACTTGACACAGTTCAGGTCATGAGCATTTCTCTACTGGATCCCAACCTGCCACTCCCCGGACACATATCACTCTGTCACTGTTGCTACAGCTCCTGTTTTCACATCATCTGTTGTCACCTTTGTCCGTTGCCTGTTATTAAACTTTTCTCCCACTTGGCATTTGCCCATTCGTCTTACATCTTCACTAGCTGCTTGTCAAATAACCGTTGCCCTTCCCAAAACTTTGCCTCTGAGGTTTTACCCCAAATCCATAACCTATCGCCCCATCTTGATTAACTCCCCCTGGTGGGGCACCTTCAGCCTCCTTCCAGACTGAGCCTCAATCTCTCCCTCCTCTTGCAGTGCCTGATCCCTCACTGAGACAGGAGTAACAGCGTCTTCGATCTTTGGCCCCCTTTTATGGGGACCACAAGAAGCCATTAACACATCTTCCTGTCTGTTGCCAGCGTTTGTGTCCTGCCCTTTGGTACCCACAGATCCACCCCATGCACAGAAGTGCTGTACACAAACAAGGCGCAGTATTACAGCACATGAGGGGCTCATTCTACCAGCTCAGTATGTTGTGTTAACTAATTCCAAGTGTTAAAATTGCAGTATTAAATGTAAATTGCAACAGTAATAAAAGAGCTTTATCCACCAAATCCCCAAATTTTTGTATTTCCCTCTGAAAGCCCTTCTATTAGATCTGTTACAGCTGTTAGCACTTGTTTTAATTAAACTCATAACGCAGCATGAAGCTCAGTTAACCAGTTTTCAGTTTTCAGAGAAAATCAGTAAGAAGTTGGGATTGCATTTTTCTGTCATGCTTCACATCCTGTGCTTGGGTACATTATAAAATTGTTGACAGAGGATTCTGTATCTCAGGGGAGGATAATGGGGACATGAAACTTCTTACTTTTAGGCTGTTTTTTCCAATTCAGTTTAGATTCTTAAGTTTTATACAAGTATTTGGTGTTTGACTGCAGCTTGGATGTCTTCATTCAAGGAAATGGGTGGTCTCAGCATCTAAACCAAAGGATTATAAGGCCACCTCACCGTGTTCAGATCCCTCTTTGTCAGTCTCAGCAAAAAAATGATTGGTTTGTAGAGCTGAAAAATGTTTGCTGCCTTCAACTAGGACTTAAATCACATCTGCATCAGAAACTAATTGGATGGGTGTTCCGCGTACATGCTGCTCCAGAAGGGTTTTTTGGTGGCTTTAATTCCCAAAGCTATTAGCCCAGAGGAGTTGCATTAGGAAAAGAGGAAAAGAAGAATCTGGTTCTAGAGAATGCGACGGCACTGCCTTTTGTTGCAGCTGCTTTGAAGTGTCTCTCCATTGACACCTAGTGTCCGTACGGGAAGATCTTCATAGCCGCGCTGGCAATATTTATCTCTAAATCTTTAAAGATCTTTTAACTTGTGTAGAAGCTCTTATTGATCAAACCGGGTCAGCCAGTGGGTGAGGCTGACGGTGCAAACACAGCAGTCTCCCTGCTCCTGACAGTGATATCAGTGACATCCCTACGTGACTATGTTCTGAATGGCTCTAGGAACCCATTCATTGCTTTGCAGTGCAAAAATATTGTCCTTTTATAAGGTGTCCTGTAAATGAACGTAAAATACCTTCAATACCTATCTCTTTGCATAGAGAGCATACATTGTGAACCAATGAATATTTAACACAAATTTTAGGAAGCTTTTTTTTTGTTGTTGTCAGCATTATTCTAATTATCTTTAATTAAAGATGAGTCTTTTTCAATTATAGAAATCTCTTCATTGCACTCCATTTTGTCACTAAAAGCTATTTAATAAAGAAGTGTCTTTATTTTTACAATAAGAGTTATATTTGTACTTATTTATTTATACTGTAGAAATCCCAAGTGTTTACAAAAGTATTTGTTGTTCTGCAAATCTTGAACTGTGAGCAATTAATCATGTTGTTACAGTACACTTTGCTCCAAGAGCAACACTGCCTTTGCAGTACTTCCTTCTGCTCCTCCAGTCAGCCTGAAGTGCTTGTGTTGGGGTGTGCTGTCCCAGAATCACAGCCACACCATGCCTGGTCCTAGACTGATGTGGAAAAGTCCTTCCCTTCCCTGAAAACTCTGTACATTCATAGTTTTATCATTTCCATTGTTATCTGTTTACAAAGGCAGCAATTCCAAATAAATTTTGTTATGAAAGCTTAACAAGATATGTTGTCATAATATTTGCATTGCAATTTCAGGAAAAGATAACTGGATCGAGGATGCACAGCAGGCACAGTTTCTGTCCATCACTGATTCTATGTCTCCAAGGGGCTTATGGACTCCATCGTTTCTTGACAGTATTTTGTGATTCATCCCTTTCCAGCCTTTCCTCAGTATCTCATAAACTCTGGAAGAGCTCTCTCTTGAATTGGTGATACCTGACATAGAAGGGTCTTGTCCTTGCTGCCAGGTGGATGCTACTAATGTGCAAATAATAGGTCTTTGCCTTGGAACAACAGGAAACCTGCTGAAAAAGAGCTAAAACAGCCTTGAACTTCTGTGAAGGTCAGAGGAAAGTGAATCAATATTTCCCACCATTTCTGGAAAAGGAGCTGTCATCAGTTTCTACGGACAGTCACATATTTTCTCTCTTTCTCCTTTCAATGTTCTGTTATTTAAAAATACTCAACTGTCAGAGTCTGTGTTGAAAGAACTTGCTGAATCAATACATCCAGAATAGGAGTGACAGCATCACTAAGATGTGTCCTGCTTAGATTATTCATAGTTTAACTATAAAGCAAAACATGTGATAATGAGCAATAAAGGAATGTGACATAAATAATTTCATTCAGAGCAGTGCATTAGTGAGGGCACTGGTAAAGCTGCAGCAGCAGCAGCCAGAGCCTTTAATTGCAACTGCTTATAATTAGGGTTACAAATAGGTGTTTGTGTCCGTCTTTGCCATGATCCTTCAGTCACCCCAACTTTTCATCCTCGGTGGGACCCAGTGCTTCCAGCAACCCCAGATTTTCCCTCCATGGCGTCAATGGAAGGAGGCAGCAGCCGGGAGCATCGCGTTGCTATGGCAACACAACCCACTTCCCGGGGGACCGCGTTGCCTCGGCGACATCAGGCGGGCAACGCCGGCGGATTAAATCGACTCGGAGCAGCTGCCCCGTGAAAAACAGGACAGCCCTGGCCTCGGGGAGCTTGGGAGCCCAGAGGTTCCTCTCGCCAGAGGCTGGTGAGTGTACGACCGTGCGCTCACAGTGGGGTCTGGGTCAGGAGAAGGTGACTGGTTGCGTGGTTCTTTGAAGGTGGTGAGACCAGGCTACAGCCCAAAGGAGCTTCCCATCACCATTTAGTGTGTTGAAATAAGATGGCAGGAAAGACAGTGTCAGTGGGAGGGGATTAGCTGAAGGGAGCAAGTGCTGAGGCCTTTGTCCTTGGTTTGTATAATCAGGACCTGCAAACATCCCACAACATCAGAAGTCGTTGCCTCATGCTACACAATGCACCTATGAGTGGAGCTAAGCTTATACATGGATTTTAGGGTAGTCCAATGTTGCATTACGCTGTGTCACATTAAGTACCCAGCATCAGGTAGGCAGCAGATTAAAAATCAATTTACATAGGCGAATGCCTGTGTTAATGCTGTGAGCACAGAGCCTCCCACTTGTGTGCCTGTAGGCAGTCCAGCAACCAACCCCAACCCACAGGAAAGCACTGACACATTCTCAAGAGCCCACAGACCCTCTATCATAATGGTGTTCTTGGACATATGCACCAAACACCTTCTGGGGACTTCACTGGAGCCATCTGTGTAACTGCCAGTGAGGTGAGTGGGTTCCAAGTTTGATGAATGGATATCAGTTATCCACAGCACTTGAAGAGCTTTTTGAAAAGCAGGAAGACGGTAAAGGACAGAAGAATTTGCACAAGACAGGTAAATTCCTTGTGATTTGTCTGTTCTTGTAGGAATCTTTTCTCCTGCTCTACTAGGAAGCCTCTTGCCTACTTGTAATTAGCCCTTAGACAGCATCTCTGGAACACAAGCCTCTGTGTCCTGGTTTTGTGTGTTTGCTTTTTTCTTAAGACTTAACACTAATTCTTGCAGAAGAACAGAGCCTGCTCTGGGGCATCTGGCATTACTTTTTGCCTCTGGAAATATTACTGTCTGCTGCAGTGCTGTGTCTCAATGATGTTAACATACCTGGCTTTCAGTAGACATTGCCTGTACTTGCAGCTACAGCCCTGCTCTTGCTCTATCCTTGTATTTCTGGCATTGGCCTTGCTCTCTCTGAGCCATTCTGTGTGCATTTTCCACATGACATTAGCTGTCTTTCTTCTCACAATTAGAGCTGTGGTTAATTGTGTTTACAAAGGATTCCTGAGCTGTGGGAAATGTTTCTCAGAATGTGTGGGTTTGCATCATTTAGCCTTGAAAGGATGCTGCCTCCTCTGACCTCTTGCTGTTTTTCTCTCATTGACTCTGGTAATTGCATCAATAGCCTTGGGAGTCACATTTTCCTTTCACATAGGAAAGATCCAATCTTTCCATACCCTTTCCCAGCTGAAACACATATCCAATTCCTCCTGTCTTCTGTGGTTCAACCACATTAGCTCTTTTTCTGCCTTCTGTGGATGCAGTCTTATTTTATTCTTGTCCGTAATAAACTCTGATACTTTTCTGGATCATCATTTCCACCACTCTACTTTTCTATGAACTTCTCAGTCTTCTTTCTCTTCCCTGTATCAAAAACATTTCTTATCTTCTCCATCTTCTCCTTTACAACCCACCTTCAGTCCATCAGCAGTCATTCTGACAGCAAGGTCCCCAAAATTCTGACAGTATTTTCACACCATATCAAACAGACATGTCAGTGGTTTTTCCACACCTCCCCACCACAGCTGGGCAATGCTCTCCAGAAACATCTGCAAAGGGGGTTTGGGACATAGAGACCAGCACGGTACCACATGCTCCCTCCAGCTGAGGGAATTCATCTGCCATGTTTCACCTCATGTTTAAAAGCAAACTGCCTTGAGGAAGACCTTTTTTTGCTTCAGAACACTGAGAAAATGAAAAATGACAGCCAGAAGTGCATCCCAAACCCACACATTTCAGATTCTGATGTCACCTCAGAGCCGTTTGGTCCCCACACTGCTGCTCCACGTTATCTGCACTTGTGGGGGGGGGTTCCCTTTCAAACGCACGTCAGCAATGTCAGTTCTTTGAGGTTAATGTGCAGTCAGCAAGAAACTGGAAGCAACACGTAAAAAAACCTGTTTCCTTTCTCTCTTCACACCTCTTTAAAGAGGGGTGGTTTTTCTGAGTCACAGCAAACCTGTTGGAAAAGATTCAGCCTAGATTTATACCACGGCTTAGAGGAACATGAAAGACCATTTAGTGTTCAAAGTATTGTTTTGAATTATTAATCAAGCTCCCATCTGGCTTAGCTCAGTCCGGTCCTTCCCCAGATTTTGTAGAGTTTTTTTCTCTCGTCATCCTGAACAATCTTTGACGTGCAGAACACAGGCTTGTTGACGAAATGAGAAGACTGCCAGCAAAGTTTGGCTCTGTCTGTGCCTTTGCAGGGAGATCTCAGCGCAGGGGATATGCAGTGCAGTTGTTTTTTGTTCATATTTAATCACACGAGAAAGAAGAATGTAATTAAGGCCTGTCTCCCTCAGTCTCCTCCTTGCCTCAGAGTATTTGAGCCCTCTGAGATAAAGGGAATGTAGCTTTTTCTGACAGCGAAGTGCATCCCAGAGTGTATCAGGAGTGATTCTGGCCCCATCGCTCCACAGTTTCCATTTGGAAGTGTTTTCCTGCCGAGCCATTTCCCATGCGAAGGAACATGGCCATTACAAACAGCACTGCAAGTACCAAAATCAGATCAGAGCTGGAAGCACAGTGTTTGCTCTTGGTTTTCTTCGCACGTCTTACAGCCCAGTCAGACTGTGATTGCTTCACTAACCCCTTCAAAAGCTGGATGATTTCTCTTTATCTGAAAACACCCTCGGGCAGTTACTAGAATCGAGGATGCAGCATTAAATGGGGCTTGGCTCAGAAATAGACTTTTTTGCTTCTATTTAGATATTTTAGCCATTTATTGTCTGTTTAGCTTTGTATTTCAAGGAAACTCACTTCATTTACACTCTAAGCCAACCAACCCCTTTAAAGTACAGGGTTACGAAAGATTTGCTGCCAGAGAATCCTGAAAATTGAAAATGTCTCATCGGAAAGGGTGTTTCAAGCTTGTGATTTCGCTTGGCCTTGGGCTGCAACGAAACTGTAACAGCAAAGACAAGAAAGGACTGGAAGGGGTGGAGAAGGATGAGTCGACCCACCCAACCCCAGGACAAGGGCAGTGTGGGGAGGAGGTTCGGGATACTGACAGTGAGGGATGGTGTTGGACCAGACCAGGGAGAACCATCCAGGGCCTGAGCAGTGCCAGAGAGCTGCAGAAAAAACAGACAATGAGAAGTCGCTGATTGATGAAATTGCCTGAAATGAGGAAGGAGGGAGGAGGCTGTAATATGCAAACACTTTAATTGCAAAGTTGTTTAATCTGAGATGTCCTAGGAGCTGACAGAATAAGTGTTTATTGGTGCTTCCCAGGCTATGTAACAGGCACAGAGACTGACAGGGAAATTTTCCACTTAGTGGCAGGGATATTAAATTACAAAAAATATAAGAGTTTATCGCAGAAGCAATAAGCTGCTATTCTCTCAAGACCTTGCTGCTGAACTTCAGGAGAAATACTGTGGAAATCAAAGCAGAGCTCAAAAGAAAGAAATCTGATACAGAAAAAATGCTGATTTAAATCTTCTTTCAATTTGCAAAACTGTTTTTACCTACAGAGAGGCTTTAAACAAGGGGGAAATGTATTCCAGTTGCTTGGGATCAAAATCCAAGTCTCACAGACACAAAAAGATTAGTCCAGAGGGAGAAGCCAATAATAAGCTGCTGAAAAAAAAACGTGTGGCAAATGAGGGACTCAACAGGGGTGGAAAGTGAAAAAAGGACAAAAGAATAGAAAATGTTCTTGCAGTAGGAAACATGCAGCAAAAATTGAGGATTTGACTATGTGAGGAATAAACAAAAGGAGGATTTCTTGGGAGTTAGCAAGTCTGAAGGTTGCACAGTGACAGTGCTGGTGCTCATAAGGAAAGCTGCAGGACAAGTAGTTTAACTGGGAAGAGCTTATTCCCATGGTGGAAAAATATGGACATTATGAGTTCAGGAAAGAGGAGGTTAAATAAAATGCAAAGGGTACAAAAAAAATGGAAATAGGGGCCAGTGCTGGGAGCCCACAGTGGGAGTGTGTCCAGCTGCAGCAAGGCAGGCGAATCCCCCAGGGCAGAGGAGCCAGGAGCTGCCAGGGACAGCAGCCAAGCATGAGCCAAGAGCCTGGTCATGGTCAGGGTCTGGCTGGGGAGCAGTGGGTCCACAGCCTTGCACAGCAGGGATGCAGAGGGAGCTGGTCCAGGCTCTGGTGCTCAGTATCCTGCTGCTCCCATGGTCCTCCTTGTCTGCTGTGGACCTCCTTGGTCACCCACCCCAGGGATGGGGCAGCCCCCTGCCTTGCAGGGATTATCTCCATTCGAAGCAGCACATCTCAAGCTTTAAAAAAAAAAAAAATAATTATTAGTTGCCTTTAAACTGAGATATTTGAAGATCAAAGAAATAAACAATGAAGGCAAAAATGACAAAACTGAAAATCTGTTATCCTAATTCAGGAAAGTATTTGATCAAGTGCCAGACATGAAAGGTCTGCTCCAGCTGCTATTTTCTGCAGCTCAAGCAAAGGAAAGCCATGCAATCTACCTGTGGCTTTCAGACTGAGGCTGTTTATATGAACGAGAAGTGATGGTATCTCACATTAAAGGACATAGTTGCTTTCCCAGTTATCCCTATCACAGGATTCAGACTTTGCTCACAGTCATAAGCAAATAGTTTAAAATACACTTCGAAATAGGCCAGTACTTTGGGAAAGGTCAAATTTTTGCTGGAATTTTGAGCGGTACATATTTTTACAGGAAAAGACCCAATAAAGAAGGTAAAGTAGAGGAGGCAGCAAGCATTCACTGTATCAGCAATCCAGGCTCCCAGACTGCTGAGGCAAACTGCCCTCAGGGACGTGAGATTATACTTTACCTCTGACATATATAGAATAACAGATTTCTCATTCATCTCTAAATTCATATTGAAACCGATTAGGCAAGAGCTACTGGAACAGGAGGAAAATCATGACCAAACCTTAGAAGCAGTATTTGTTAGCCAGATGATGTCTCAGGGAACACTCTCTTGGAAATGAATGCTCCAGTCACTGGAAGAAGTTAAGAGACATTGAGGTTGACTGTTCCATGCTTCCAGTAAATGGAAACCTATTTATCTATTTGTTTATTTATGAAAATAAGTTGCTTTTAAGCATCATTTAGGGCAAATAAGGTCCTAGAAAAGAGACACCAAGAATAAGTAAAACATTAAATAGTAAATAAAGTCTTAAGATCTGAATTTTTTAGAAGTATATTTAGAATTAATTTAATTTCATGGCATATGACAGGAAAATCTGGTATCTTATGAAAATGAAAATCAAGTGGTAAGGATCATTATTTTTAATATACAAGAATTCAGGAGCACCAGTGTTTTCAGTAAGGTAGTTACATATTGTAGTAAAATGTGTACTAGTGCTGTTTACTTACTTAAAAAAGCTTTTATGAAAAAAAGATGTAATGATCTATCCACTGTTACATTAATTAACTGTATAAAGAACAAAAAAAAAAATCCCAGAGAAAAAGAAGAAAAATGTAGAACCTTGCAAGAGTACAAGTATTTAAAATTTTGAAAGGCACTTGGGCTGGCATCCCGTGTGCAACAAGCTTACATGTGGTTTTTTCCCCAAAATGTGTCACCCCCTTGTTCACTTGTAGCCCTTTATGGTGTCTTAGAAAGTGCCACGTTCTGCCTGAACCTGATGTTGCCCTTGAATCCCAAGGTGGGGTCACATCTCTGCCCACATGAGCTGTAAGCTATGACCTGGGTTTAAACACATTGAGCCCAGGCTGGTTCTGAAGAGGCAGGGCAGGTGCCAGGTCACTCCCATGGAGAAAGGACCTTCAGCCATATCACCAAGAGAGGTTTCTGTTATTTGACACAGAAAAGGCTCAGAAGGGATGGGGCAGAGTCCCCTCCATGGAACCTTCATCCTCTAAATGATGCAGACAAAGCTCCGGCAAAGCTGCCCTGTGGCTGTGGGTCACCAAGTGATGACACACTGGCCATATGTTCCATGGATCTAAGAGTTTATGAATCTCAGAGGTATTTTTCATGTCACATTGGAAGCCTCTGTGTATATAACAAAGCTGTATTTCCCATTTTCACCACCAGGTCACCCAGGTGAGGTTGGCAATGCAGTTAGCCCTCACATTCCTGAACAAAGACATCCCAGGAAACCGGTGACTTCGGGAAGATCTTCCCCTTCAGTGTTGAATAGTAACAAATTTCAGAAGCAACACAGAGTTGCCAAAGATCTTCCTTCGAGAAACACTTGAGGGCAAACATTTAACTGATTTCAAGGTTCCTGGCAATCTTGTTTCAGGGAATGTAGAACAGCCGTGTGACTAATGTGATCAGCAGCTCTGTTGGCAAGAAAAACTAGACATGAAAATCAAGATGAGCATCTTCCATGGACACCTCACTTCAAGATCTTACCATTGTTCCAAGCAAAGCTTTAGCAGGTGAGCTGAAGTGTAAATAAAAGGGACACAAAGCAAGAAGACAACCTAAATGCAGCAGGCTGGGCACTGTCAGTTTTGCCATCACTACCAACAGAATCAGGACGGAGAAAGGGCCGTGTGGTCTTTTGTTCAGAAAAACAGTGCTTGTTTACCGATGGTATAAATGTTGCTAGGCTATGTGGATTAAATTAAAAACCCCATCCTTTCCCAATGTGTACACCACCTTCAGCAGAGAATGCTCTATGAATATAGCAAAAGTTGGGTTTTTTTCCCAGATCATTCAAATTCCATTATAGAAGGACCTGTAGAAGACAGATTATCAGCCAGCTACTCAATGAAGAAACTTTTAAGCATGTTTTGTAATCAGTACCCATTTTATTAACCAGCTGTGCCATTGCCCAGAGATAGTAATAGAGAATGAAATAGAAAATAAAAATATTGGCTGATAGAAACTGTTACATTTTCATTAAAAAATATATGTAGAACTGGAAAAAAGTACAAAATAAGGGGAAAGGAGGACCGTGGTTTTGTACAAGGAGAGATTAAACAAGACTTCAGCTTGGAAAAGGACCCAAAAGAGAAGGGCCCAGAAAGCTACAAATTGTTTCAGGAAAGTTGAAGTGGAAGAATTTGTTGTTATTTCTCACAAGACAAGATTTAAGAGACACCAGTGAAACCACCATTCAGCCAATCTGAAACAAAGCAGTGCATAACTAAACAGTGCCACTCACTGTCACTGGATAATGTAGAGGGAAGGTGTCCAGAAGGTTGTACTGATTGTACTGATTGTACTGAAATCGAGCCTAGAGCTCTGGATGTGGATACAGCCTCCAACCTAGTAAATCCCAGTGCATGGCTGTGGATGACATAGCTGGTGGGGCACCCTGGGGAGGTACAGCTGGATGCTTTGTGCCTGCTGTTCTCACTGTGGGCAGAGCTCTGGGCTGAGAGACCCTCGGTCTGAGGCCCAATGGCCATTCCTAGAGATGCAACCTGCTTGTATCTTCTCCAGAGAGAGTAACCTTAGCTGTAATAAATTCCAGTTGCTGAGGGAGTGAGGCAGAGGAGCTGTGCTTCACAATCCAGTTCCCTTTGGGACATTTCCCTGCAGATCTTCTCCACCCACCCCTGTACCCAGAATGGGAGTGTGGGATGAAGCAGAGGGAGAGGTCAGCACAGACCAATCTTTGGGAAGGGAAGGGCTGGTCTCCTAAACCAACAGGCAGCTCTGGCATCTCTGGACATGCCTGCACTGGTGAGCAGAACAGCTGCACACTGTGTTTTGTGATCATTAATGAGAGAAATGCCAGGAACAATCTGTGGGTTTAGGGAAAATGATGTGTGAGTGCTTCATCCCCTGAGCTGGACCCATAGAGAAGAAAATGGGGAAACCCCCAACAATTCTCATAGGAGAACTCATTAACATCACACGGAATTGCTCATCTCGGGAGAGACAGACATTTCATACATGTCACTGTGCCTCATCCACCATCCCCTGGCAGACACAGATCCACCCCAGCCCAGGGGAAACTGAACTTTACAGTCCCGATGGAGCTTTTCCTGCTTGGAGGCGGACTGGGGTGACGGGGTGGGATCTGGGAAAGCCCAGATTCCTCCACCTGGAGACAACGGGGCTGTGGGGAAGGACAGAGGTGAGGAACGTGCTCAGGGCTCTCTGCCCACACACATTCCCCATCCCAGCAGTGGCAGATGCCGGCCCATTTCCCGGGGTGCTGGCAGAGCAGGGGACGCTGCTCCAGCCTTCTGCCCACCGCAGCTTCAGGCTCCTTTCCAGAAGCATCTCTGCTGCAGGAGCCAGGGTTCACCCACACTGCAGGAGCTGGCTGTGCCTTGCAGCTGAGCACTCCTGCTCTGATGGGAAATGGGTGGTCTGGCCGGGAGAACAGAGAGTTCCTTCCACCGAGTGATCTCCTGCCATCGACTGCCAGATCCTGAACTTTGGCTCTGGCCAGGAGGCAGTAAACGAAGCAAATAATTGCCTGGCAGTGAGTGATAGGGAGTCAAGGGTGAGCGGGCAGGGAGGGGCGGGGGATGAGCACGGGGATTATGTTTCAGAGGGAACTATTTTTTTAGGATTTGTCTATGCAGGCAGTCAGGAGCTTTCCTGAATCACATGGGCTTAGCCCCTGGAGGAGGAGGACTCGCTGTAATTTTACACCTTTTCGGCATTTCAGCTAGTTCTGCTGAAACCTGCGTAGGAATTAAAGATGTGAACGGACAGAGAATTGGTTTCCTTTCCTTTCGTCTGCCAGGACAAACATTCAAGGCTAAATCACAGTTTAGAATTTTTTGATGGCGAGAGTGGTGAGAGGAAGGAACCAGCAGCTGACAGTAATAAATAATTATTAGGAAACAGTATTAGGAAATAGTACCAAGAAGAAATGTTGCTGCTGGTATATGCTTTCAGCTTTGGGAAATCCATACCCAGGCAGCTCAACGTTTACTTTGGTATCCAGAGCTTGTGTGCAACTTCTCTAAAACCCAGAGCAGCAGCAGTGCTGGGGGAGAAACCCAAGCTCAGGTACCCGGTGAAGAAGGGAAGTCAGCTCATTGCACGGATAAACATCCCAGGCTTCCACTCTCTGTGCCAAGGGTTAGCAGCAGTGTCATGTCCTTCAGCAAGCCGACACTCAAGCTGTCACCTGCGAAGGGAAGTGAAGCTTATATATGGCCTATTGCTGAAACTTTGATACTGATCTTTATGGCCAGGCTTCTAGTACGCCTAGGGAGAACCCGTGCATCATAAACTGCTTAAACTGAACTGTCTGAGCTTAAACTGAACTGTATGAGCTTCAACTAAAGGGTCTGAATTCAGAGACGGATGTTAGCAAAAATCCTGTCCAGTATCCACTTGAAGTTTACATTTTTACCCGGTTTGAGATACACTTGCAGAACTATTCTAACAGATTGAGGTAATGGAAAATGTCCTCAGTTTTATACACAAATCTCCCTAAATTAGAAACAGGTTTCCATTTCAAGCACCCAGCATCAGGCAGCCCACCCTTCCCCTTCACTGGGCAGCTTTCTCAGGGCAGGGTCTGCTGGGTAAAAAGACAAAGAGTAGTGTAAAATGGGGTCAGACAGAGCCATGCCCGGGGCCACAGAGCAGGCGATGAGCCTGATGTTGTGAATGAGCACAGCCACCCATGATCCAGTCACCCCAAAGGCATCCTGGAGAGCAGAGGAGAAGCAGGAATCCCAGCAATCCCTACACCCACCCTCCTGGGAAGCCCCCGGCTGCAAGGCAGGCATCTCCCTGCCCTCCTCTGGGTCAGAAGGAAAAGCCCCGAGGACACAGCTGTCAGGGCAGATGGATCTATTTTCAACCAGGACAGTTGGGCAGCGCTGTCGAAGCCCTTGGGTGCTGAGCACACCCGATGACACCAGCACAGTGCCACAGCGTACGAGGCTCCGAGCCACTGACTCAGCAGGTATTTTAGTCCATGGCCTGTACAAGCCAGCAGTGTGGTCACACGTTCTGGTTGGAGGCAAGGTGTCATGAGGAACGTGGGCCATGAACATGCCCTTGTGGCAAAGAAGGCCACCAGCCTGCTGGGCTGCTTTAGGAAGAGCATTGCCAGCAGGCTGGGGAGATGGTCCTTCCCTGCACTCACCACTGGTGAGGGCATACCTGGAGTGCTGAGTCCAGTTCTGGGCTCCTGGCCTCTCCAGTACACGAGAGGCATACTGGAGCAGCCCAGTGAACCACCACAAAGAGAATGAAGGAACCGGAGCATCTGCAATATAAGGAGACCAAGAGAGATGGAATTGTTCAGCCTGGAGGAGGCTCCATGAGGATCTTACCAATGTGTATAGATACCTGATGAGAGGTAATTTAGAAGAAGACGGAGCCCAGACTCTTCTCAGTGGGATCCAGTGATGCTGAAATACATGAAATTCCACTCAGACAGAGGAGAGAACTGATTTTCTGTGAAGGTGATTGCAATACCAGAGCAGGTTGCCCCAAGAAGCTGTGGAGTTTCTGTCCTTGGAGATATTGAAAACCCATCTGGACACAATCCTGGACAACCTGCTCTAGTGGGCCCTGCTTTGAGCAGGAGGGCTGGACTGGACCTGATCTAGAGATGCCTTCCAGCCTCAATTATTTTGTCATCCTATGAACTGTACAGTGGTGGAAGCCACTTTGCTCAAGCTATGCAGAAAGCTGGTCTCTCACCTGCACAAACAGGCTATTGACATGGGAGTCCTCTTACCTAAGAAGCAGCAGGTAGTAGGAACAAAGGAAAATGGAAAACTGAACTATTAGAGGCCAATTGGGCACATGCAAAGCTGTAAGTGGTGCTGTGTCCTAGGGTACATTGGGAAGGTACAGGACCAAGCCCATCCTCCTCTGTGAAGACCCCACAGAATTAGTCAGGGTTTGCCCATCATTTCATGAGAACACCAGTCAAACTGTGTGACAGATTGGAGGTCTGACTAGTCCTCTACCCTACAGTGTCCAGCAGCAGATGCTACAGAAAGAACACAAGAAATAAAATACTCTTTATGCCTCCCATAGCACACTCTCCCATCTCCCATCAACCAGCAATTCAGGAACATCTTGTGCCAAGGCTTTGCAGCCCTATCAGTTTTCAGTCGTTCTTAAATTGTTCTTCCATAATTGTTTTTTGCATTCAGTTGCAATGACCTATATATAGCTTAATTGTACACAAGACATAAAGTGTACTTTTATTTTAAATGTTGCTTGATGTCCTCACTGGACACACTCTATGCCCTGTCCTGTGAGAAATATGGGTAAATGTACCCTCTTCACATTACTCACCATTTGTAAGATACACTTTGCAATGTCCTTTCCAAACTGGTGAGTCTGTACTGTGTGTGTGCCTTCCACAGACAGCTGCCTTTAATTAACCAAATTTGATCAAGACTGACTTGTCAGGGGTACTCCAAGGACCTTTCTGTCACTGTAGCAATGCTGACTGTGCACAAAAGCCACTTGCACACAATGGGCAGAGAAATGCAAGCACAGAAGATTTACCTATCATTAATTACTTCTGGAATACTTTCAGGCACCTTGAATCACCACTGAAAAAATCACTTGCATCGAAACAGAATGGGCCAGGGAGATGTACAGCACAAAAGTCTTGTAGAACTCTCCACTGATTTTGATATAGCAAAACCAGATGCTACGAGCACAAGCAGCATAAAGGCAAATATCACTGGTATCCTTCGCTGGTACCCAGTGTACCAGCTTTTACTCTGTGCCCCTAAACTGCAAATACACTGCCTGAATTCCCACAACAACCTGGGCAATTAGAAAATAACATTTGAATGCAAATACGGGCATCTGAAAGCAAAGGAGTCCTCAGGGTCCAGGAAACTGTATCTGTGTTGAAATCCCTTTCTTTTTCTGAGGATTCACACAGGAATGGCAGGGACAAAGAAACAGCAAATTTTGTACGGCCGAATCTTAAAAGACATAAGCAGATCTTTAAACATTTCCAGGGTGCCTTGGCTTCAGTTTTTGAACAAGTAAGCAAATATATCTGATGAGCCTTTGCAAAGCTCTTCTCCTGCCACAGCTGTTGGAAAGCAGCCCCTCACCCCCGATTGTCTCCAGCCATATTTTACTTAGCTAAAAGCACCAAGTGAAATCAAGCTCGTTAAACAACAGAATGTTACCATGCAAAACACAGAGCTCTGCAAGAACCTCGGAGTGTGGAAGACTATAATAAGTCAAATTGGGAAAAGGAACTGAAATGTTTAGAAAAAAATAAATATTTAAAGGGATAGTTTGGAAGAAGGAAGAGAGTTTATAGTTACTAGTAACAACTGAAGTGTTAGAGAGTGTGGGGAATATTTCAGTCTTCCAGAGTAAGTACTGCTTAAGGCCATGACCAGTGAGGCTCAGCTGGTGACAGCAGAGCCAAGGTAAATGCTGGGCACCAAGCAAGAGGCAGCAGCTGAATCCAGGGCATTACTAGTCCCT
The DNA here is from genome assembly GCA_013399855.1 of Oxyruncus cristatus. NCBI lineage: Eukaryota > Metazoa > Chordata > Aves > Passeriformes > Cotingidae > Oxyruncus > Oxyruncus cristatus. The sequence continues at coordinate 252,600 of VXAY01003228.1, read as the reverse complement.
GATTTGGTCTTCAAGAGTTAAATGTTTTTCACGGTCTCCAGCACTCCAGACTGATAGGACTGAAATGGGAGGGAGCACTAACCATAGTGCACAGCTCATCACCAGGCCTGGGGAATCACAGCTTTCCTCAGCAGGGCAGATGGGGAGGAGAGGCTCCTGCCTTCCAGTTGCCTTTGCAGCCCAACTTGGAAAGCTGCAAGTGGCTCAAGTGACCCAGTGGTCTGCCAGCAGCTGGGCTGGCTTCCTAACCTCTGACCTTGCCTTTGGACCTGCTGGACTGTCCATCCTCCTGGCAGCCCCCGACAGTCACCCCCTGGGCACCTGCCTCAGGAACCAGCCTAGAGCAGCGTTTACAACTGGGATCCTGCTGCAGCTCTTCTCAGCTCCCAGGGAGGTTAGGAGCTCAGCAGGATGCCTTTGACAGGGCAACTGGAATGGGCAGCTTTAAGCATCAGTGTCTGAAATTGCAAGAAAGAAGAGGCACATCTGTCCTCCCAGGAAGTGTCAGTATTCCTGAGACATGTAAGAAAAATCCAAGGGAAAAAATCCAGCTTCATAACACTTCTTAAAGCTGAAAGTTGCCTCTAGGTACCACAGCCCCAGCATCAGTAAGGGGACAAAGCAGCCCCCAAAGCAGTACAGGGTAGTGTTTGCTGGTGAGGTAGCACAGAGCCATTAAAGCAGACCCAATCCACTTGAAACTAGCTTGGATTTAGTTTCAGTAAACCCAAAATTGTGATTAAAATAATTTCAGAGGTTCATACCCTTTAATCACCACTTTCCAAACCAGTATTAACTCAGTGTTCATGCCTTAAGTATTTCATTCATCCATAGCTGCAATGACTCTGAGGAGGAGCAGCAGCCACTCCTGTACTCCTGAGCAGTGAGGAATGGGGAAGGGCCTGGTGGGTATGGCAGCAGCAAGAACGTGGAGACAGCTCCAAGTGACTGAGATTTTCCCACACCGGGGGGCATCCCATTGATTTCACACCCCCCACCCACCCTGTAAAACAAGAGATGTGGACTCTGGGGAAGGCAGGGTTCCCTTCTGGTCCTTCCAAAGAATTGGGAAGGAAAGCAGCATTCAAGGTTTCTCAGCAGAACTGGGTGGGAAGTTTTCAGGCCTGACCTTGCCTGTGGAAAGCCAAGGTGAAAACTGTGTCCTCATGGTACAGGCCAACAGACCATGCCAAATACTTTCCACAAAGTATTTGTTATTTGCTCCAAGCTGTGTTATTTAGTTTGTTGCTTTATAGTTAAAAACTTGCATCCACAGCACAGAACCTAATGGGATTCATATGACAAACATACCAAGTGCAGAACATTTCTTTCCAGGACTCACGTCAGAAATCCAAAAGCTAAAAGGCAAGGGGTTAACAACCAAAGTCAGCACGGCACAGCTTATTTCCCAACTACATCTCAGAATTAAGAATTGGAAAACTTTTGCAAAACTAAGCATGCATGACCATGCAAAAAGTAAATGAAGTGAAGCACACATTCTAGCCAAGCAGCAGCTAGCTTTATTGAGTTCCAATAACACTGCATCACAAACAAAAGAAATTAAAAGTTGACTTTTGCTTCTTAGTTATTAGTCATTTCTCAAATGAAAATGTGATTATGTTTAATAATATTAAGAGAAAAACAAGGAACAGGAGAAAGAATAAAGTTGGACAAGACTGCAGAGCCAGTGACTCCTTTATGTGTTCCCCTCATGTCAGAGAAATTCAACTCTTGGAAGTGCTGTAAAATTTTCTCAGGTCAATGTAAAGGATTGAATCCCAGGATACAGTATTTGATAAATCAAATATATCATGGGTCATTATAAACCGTGCTGTACTTTTGAAATCACATTTAGGCTATCTTCAGGGGGACATAGAGGGATTTCAGAGAAAAGTTCAGGTAAATCAAACACATTTCCCCACTGGCTGCCTCAGTAAAGCTTAGTACAAATGTTAAGCATGATGTGTTTTGTGTCCTAGTTCCACAGAAAAGATCAGTGTGCAAGACCTCATATGGTACCTGCAACACCCCTCAACCCACTGAAACATAGCTCTGGCCTCCCCTGCTGAGTTCTGTGTTTGCTGCTGTACATGCACAGAAGATTAAAACCACTTTATCAACAGAGAAAGAGCCACAACTGAAAAACTACAGAAGATGAGAACACTGGCTGACATTGCTTGCAGACACCAGTATGTGCAGCTGCTGACTTATGCCCTGAGAGTTAAGTACCTGCTGCCAAGCAATTATTTTAAGGAGGTTTTTCAGCATTAATAGCTACATTTTTCTTCAGTAAATAAAAAATTACATTTTAAGATGTGTCCCCTTCTTCCATGAGGAAGTACTTAAGGTAGCGTGTGTGACAGTGACAGCTGCCTGTTGTCAGTGTTACTGCCGTGGTACGTTGGCTCAGAAGATGGTCTATCACCTCTAACTCCTCACCAACTCTGTTTCAGAGCTACAGCTTGCATTTCTGAATGGCACATAGCACCACCTAAAGAATGTGAGGAAGGCAAAAAGGTATTAGGCAAACAATCATTCCTGAAATGTTAAGTGATCATTCGTTTATTCCTTTGAGGCAGACTTGCACTCTCTTCCTTCTCCTTTCCCAGACTTCCTAGTCTTCATAGGCTGGGTGCAATCCAGTTAAGAAACTTCATAGCGACTTCAAAACCAAGGAAACATGCCTGGAAAAGAGAACAGAACGAATAAGGATTCTAAAAATCTATCCCAAAGAAGGTTTTTGAAATGCACCACTATGAACACCCAATGTGGCTGATAGAGAAGGAGGAGGAGGACAAAAAAGATCTTGGACCAGAGGCAAGAATTCTACTATATCCCTCTACACAAAGGGAGAACTTTGACTCCAGTAGGCTCATTATTTACTGAAGGGGAAGCCAGTCCAAACTTACTGCATTTTCTACAGGGGGATGTAAAATCAATAGAGAAAAACTGTCAGAGAAAGTCAACAAAGGGTTTCATGTAAACTTTAGAGAAAGGTTTACTTGCTGTTCCTCCTCAACTAAAGTACATTTTTAAAACCTGGACACCAACAGGCAAAAGTACCTGCAGTGACAAGAACCTCACTGAAATGATACAAGAGTAAACAGCCAGTCATGTCCTTTACAGGCTGCAAACATCCACTGTGAGTGGCCGAGTCCCCAAAACCCACCCAGAATGACAATGTACTCACCGCGTTAGCGGGAAATGCTCTGATCATCACAGCTGTGAAGCCCTTATACAGAGATGCAACTCCTTCCTCTCTGATAAGTTCCCTCAGCACATCTCTAAAGCCATTTGGGTATTTTCCTGCAGGAGCTGAAAGGGATACACAACACATTAGCCGAGATGTGTGGCAGTCACAAGGACTGAAGGACGTGCCCTGTGTAACAGCCCAGGATTTTCAACAGGTTCATACTGTTACAGCAAACAAACAAACAAGACAGCTCAGTAAAGGCTCAGTGAACAGAAGATAGGTGCTTACCATTACCAAAGAATTTACATCAAGTCATTGGGGGAGGAAAGAAAAGAGAATAACTTTTCTCAAGGTTGGAAGTCTGAGCTGTTACTTGCACTGCTGATCACAGCTCTTCCAAGAGCTGCAGCTAGGTGACAGGAATGTCAGATACAAAAATTGATGAGGCTGGTTTATAAGAAACAGAAAATTATCCTATTACATGTCCCAGCCAAGGACAGCAACAGACTTCAGGTGAAAAGCACAGGCTGTTTTAATGTTGATGTTACACAGATTTGCTGAGGTGTTTTTAAAAAAATTACTCTGCTCAAAGAACAATTTTTTCCTTCTCCTGACACCGCTGTGGGAAGTACTGCCTCTGCCACCCCTCTGAACAGGTACTCCACAAACCAACCCAGTTAAACAAAACCCACACATCATCCACATAGCAGCACTGGGGACTGGCTCAGTGGAACAAGGATCAACACTGGGATGTGTTTCACTCTCAGCTCCTGGTGCAGGACCAGACCAGCACAGCAGCCATTGCTCAGAGAAGAAGTTAAGTTTCCTGCACTAGATTATCATGATTTGTGACTCAGTAGAAATGGTCACTGTCCAAGGGAGAGCTGAGCTCACAGAGACTACAGGGAGACTTAACAAAACTATTCATTGACAGCACTCCCAGAGAAACCAATGAAAAATCTGTCAAACCTTGCTGAAGTGCAAGGCCTGGGGCCCTCCTCACCATAATTAGGACACAGCCATAAAAGAGCAGAGCTGCCAGTCCAAAAACAATGTTCCCAACAAGCCACACCCTGTTACTACAAGCTGCAGATAGTTGTACAAATTGTAGCCCGTACTATGTCTGAAGTGAAATAACAAAACCTCCCAGAGAATTACATTTGTAATAGTACCGCGGTTCTGTTATTATGACTTCTATGCTTGAGTTTCAAATCAGGTACCTCAAAACAGGATCACTATATATCAGGGAGTCAGAAACAGGGAAGTGTAGCCTGATTTGCCAAAAATTTGTGAGCAAACCAACTAAAAAGCTGGGAACACAATTGGGTTTTTTCATGCACTTGTCTCAAGCAACGCTTGAGAGATGCTAATTCCCAGATGGAATCTTCCATCACGGCCCTCCATTCCCTGGAGCACCACACTGAGTGCGGCCATGACATGCTGGCATGGAACCTACCGGTCTGGAAACGGGATTTCAGCACGTCTGGTGGAATGGCAACTGCCCAGTTGAAGATGCCAGCCAGGCCCCCAGCAAAGAGGATCCTTGGCACACTGAGGTCACTCACACTGTGGCAGGATCGAGGTGGGGTGGGAGGGAAAAGCGTAAAAAAAAAAAAAATTAAAAAATGGTGAGGAGAAAAAAGTCAAAGTCATGTGTTTTGACTAAAGTGACAATCAAAAAGGCAGCCTGGCTGACAGCCAGAAGGAGCACAATGCTGCAGACAGAGTGCAGTATCTGAGCAACACTCCTAACAACTAGAGTCCGGTGGGCAAAATGAACCAGCTCCACCCTAAAGGTTCACATCTTTGCATTCAGCACACACACAGATGCTCTGGGGAAAAAAAAAAAAAACAGAACCAACCAACCAACTAACCAAATAAAGCCCCAAAATGCAAGAAAGCCCCCCAGCATTTTGTGCATAGAGAGGGTTGAAAGGAAGAACTACTTTGAGTATTCCTTACTTGACCAATAAGATCCAAACTAGAATCTGATAAAACTCAGAATATTATTTTAATTGTCAGTTAACCCCAGACTAAAGCAGCTCCACTCAGAAAACAAGCAATTTGTTGGGGTTTTTTAAAATTTTTTTTGATGATACTGCTCTAAGCCTCTTCTACATAACTGGGGAGATTAATCAGCAGAGCCTGGGAAGTCCAGAAAGTGATGACTGTGAGATTTCACTGACCTCTTTCCCTCAGGGGTCAGAATGTTCTTCAGCCACTCGTACGTCATGAAGTACATTCCACTGGCCGGGACGTCTGGTGGGTAAACAACAAAGGCTGTGAGGAGCGGGAAACCAAACGAAGCCCGGAGGCACAGCAGCCCCATGCCAGCCCAGCAACACCACTAAGTACATCCAGATTCCTTTCCTGAACCTCTTCTACAAACAAAATAAAATCTTCTGCTGCCCTAGAGAGAGGAGTCTGAACTTTCCCAGGCAGAGCAGGTGCTCAAGTCAAGAACTGAGAAAACATCTTTTATGTCAGCAGCCTTTCAAACACGGCTTGTAACCTGTCTGCTGGTCATCAGACTAATGATGAAACAGCTCTAAACTGTCCTAATTACTGCACAGTATATCAGAGTTTTCAAGAGTTTTGCACACTATTAGTTCTAATGGTTCTATTTTAGGATTTCTTTTGCAGTTCATGGGTCTTGTTTCAGGTTTTTTTAAGTCACTCCCACAGCCCATTCTTAGCTCATGCCTAAACTGGAGAACCAGCCTTTGGCTAGGGACACCACCAGAGTTACACTGCAGGCTGCTACATTTCTGTGAGAGGCAGAGGATAGAACAAATTCCTAAACTAAGATAACAAAATACAGAAATTTCAGCTTTTCAAAGGAGGAATAACTGAAATACATGAAGGATTCAGGGTCTGGCACAATTACTTTGTTGTTGTTGCATTTGAGAGAGGGGTCATGACATGCCAGTCCAAAATAACCCAGACTCAAGCGGGCAGAAAGCATAACTGCTGCCACCACGTCTTTTAAAGCAGCCAGTATTACATAGCAACAGTCACAGACAGGCACAATCCTTCTCTCAAGGAGAAAAAAAAAAAATAAAGAAGAAAATTAAAAAAGCGCCCACTTCTGTGTTTTTCTCTTCTCTTTGTTCTCTCTGCTCCTCTCCTGAAGTCTCTCATTCCTCTTGCCTTCTCAGATCTTAATTACTTCCTATATCCCTCTGATCCTTGTCATCTAATCTCTTCCTCACTCACTGAGAATCTCATGTTTATTTCTCAGGCCCTTTGAGGCATTGGAGTAGCTCTGCAGACTGCAAAAAAAAAAAAAGAAAAAGAGAAAAAAAGAAAAAAAGGGCTGACATAGCCCCTCCAACTGGCTAAAGGGACAGTGAGATCTACCACACCGTGTCAGACTTCTTATCCTATGGTCCCCCCCACCAAGGGTTCTGAACAGCTCTGTCTGTTACCTCTCATGAGGGTGAGCACCGTCCCCTTGTACACCCCACGGATCCCGGCCTCGCGGTACAGCTGCTTGGCACAGTCCAGAGAGCCACTGTACTTTGTTTCACCTGTAGCTGCCTGGATCTGAAGGATTAAAGTGATAGTTTCTGACTAGTGAAGGTTTCTGGCTGATGCACAACCATCCACCTAAGAGTTAGAAAGCCACATGCATGTTTCCAGCGAGGAAGGAGCACATACTCGTTCCACAGGCACTCCTGCCTATGAAACCTCTGCCTCACTTCCTCAAGCATCTCTCTCACATTCAAGCTGAGGATGTGTTTACTATTCCATGCAGAGAATAGATTCTCCCTTATTTTTCTGCAGGGTAAACTTGAAACAAGTCAGTTGGGTAATTCTACGCTGACAAAAAGTACTCTCCAGATAGTTTAGGGAAATTCAAACAATTTGTATGTGCGTAAAAGCTTCCATGATAATATCCTGTCTGTCAGAACTAACATGTGACCACCCATCACCATATTAGCAGAGTTCAGCATAGCCTGAAATAAGCAAAGCTTCCCACATCTGCTAAAGATGGCATTTAATTCGTTCAGGTTTACATTTTCCAACAATACTTTGAAAACCCTGGAGGAGGTGCGGAGCTAACAGCCACCCAAATGTCAGAACACTGTCTTGAAATGCATTCCTTAGCTATGTATTGGGAACTGTCAAAGTAACAGAAAATCTTTACACCGGAAAGAGTCTTACGATCTAGAAGGTTTGCACTTTTTTTAGAAAAAGTTTCATTCAGAAAAACTGGACTTTTCCATACTTTGCCGCGGACTGGGGCATCTACTGATGCCTCATAAAATGCCCCATAGCATAAGGCTTGTGCTCTGTAAAATGAATAGAGCAATCAATGTGTACTTATACTGTCACAGTGAGTTTGTTTAATGCTTCTTTGTGACACAGATGCATTAAATGACAGTTGTCTCAGTCCTGCCAAAAACCAGAACAGAGTAAATGCACTAACCAAAGAAATTCCTGGTATGGAAAGACAAGACCCCTAAAACTAAATTCCCACCACCAGCACCCAATGCCTTACCTGTAAAAGGCACTTGATTCTCTCTCCTGGAGCCATGATTACTGTCGTGAACACTCCTGACAACATGCCAGCAGCAAACAGCTGAGGATATCTGCCTTGAAGAAAGAGAAAAGACCCTAACACAAACAGTACACAGGAAACGAAGGGCGGAAAAAGCTCTGCATCATCAGATTATGCTGTTCCACGTGAACTTGGCAGTGGAACTTGAAACACATCCACTGCTTTTGATCAGTGCAGAAGTGCCTCATCAATGCATAATTAGAGCTAAACATTTAAGATCTCTAGGATTCAAAGCTCTGGTTCCCACAGCAACCACAACTCAGCTCTTCCACTGTATGTGCTAATATTCCTTCTACTTGCATTTTTTGCTACAGCATTCCCCATTCATTTTTATTCCCAACAGTCTTTTTCTCCTCCAGTCTCCCATACTCTTCTCAGTGACCCCAGATTTCACATATATTCCTGCTTGTGCAGCCAGGAGCCTCCTTTCTGTAAGTTCTCCTTCACTCCCTCTGCCCTCTTCAGCCTCTGCCATCATCGAGTCTGTCCTACCAACCTGCCATTATCCCACACATTCAGCACCTGCTTTCATGTGGCAAAGTCTCCACAGTAGAAATCCCTTGAACAGGCTGAGTTTCTCCATCACAAAATTATCTTTACATCCAACCTCCTGCTACCTCCCCTCGTAAGACGATGTAACATCTCATTGTAACTGAATTCCACACCTCCCGCTTCTCTCCACTTGCCCAAGAGATGGCATTCTATTCCAATTCTTACTCATTTAAGAGTAAAGACTCTTAAATTCTCATTAGATCTTCCAGACCATTCAGACCTCCCTAACATCATGTGCACCTCCTGCTCCAACTAAGCTTTGAGTTTTCTATCTCACCTTGGGATTATTCAGCCCCAGAAAAGATGGAAACCTGACGAGCCTGTCCTCTCCTTCTTCCTTCCACAACTTCCTTTTAAAATCAGTATGGGGGAACCATGGCCATCCTGCCTGCCTTTAGACCCATAACCACAGAACTAAGAGTCTGACCTTTATTTTTGGGTCTCATGTCCCAAGCACACGGTACCTTCACTGTGTCAGGTCTGCACCCACAGTGCAGCACAGTGGGGCGCAATGACGGTTCCACCCTCTATTTATTCGTTCTCTCCCACTGTTTTTCTTCAGAGGAATTCTACATAAAGACTCAAAAAACTATGCTGCCCTTCCCCAGCTTGCTCCTTAAAACTTCCCTTTGGTATCATGTCTATAAAACACAGGGCACTGAGGTGATCAGGCTGCTGGAAATCAGCCCACGGGCCATTTGTTTCCTTGTCTTGTCCACTCCTGACTGTCTCCCTGGCCCTACCCTTCAGCCTTTCCTGCATGAGGACACCACTGTGGTAAACCAGAGGGTAAGTGAACAGTGCCCCAGCACCTCAGCACTGCTTCCCTCCAGCCACCCAGAGCAGATAGAGCTGGCTCCGTGTTGGCTTGAGCCAGGTGTGCTCACACAACCTGGGCAGCTCCTGTGCAGGCAAAGCTCCAACAGAAACCAAACCATCCCTGCCCACCCCACCACGCCTGGCTCCTCACAATGGACTCCTGCTTTCTGACAGAGCTCCTACTTAGCACACAAATAATGGAATAAAATGTTGCTAAGTTACAGCCCAGTTCCTGTAGAGCCGTAAATCACAGCTTGGCGAAGACATTACGGGAGTATTTTATGGGTGAGGGGTTTTTCTTCATGCCCAAGTTGGCTTGTAGAAAGCCACACGAAGTTTTCTCAGCTTCCCATTGCTTTTCCAGAAGGTTAAACATGCCTGAGAGGAGGGCTGCTCATAAACAACTCTTTTCAGAAGTAATAATAAAACATTTCTATGGCTGTTCTTATATCCTAATGCAGGGACACAGCAAGAGTCCCAACCAACAGGGAAAAGAGAATCAGGGCTGTGAATGTTGTCATGACTGCTTGACCATGAAGTTATTTCTCCCATAGTTTCTGTTAATAGCAAGACTGCTGGCAGGCAATAATTACATAACTCTCACTTTACTCATCTAAAACAGAATTGTTCCTTAATGGCTCCTTCTTGCGTAGAAAGGGAATTGCATCGCACCTGCCCACACACTGTCTGTTTTTATCCTGTGCTATCAATCCCACGCTTCCAGAAGCATTAAAACATGAGTGTTTTATTTTCCAGAGCTACATTTATAACCTAGGAGGGGAGACAAATTTACACCACAACTCAACGTGTGACAATACAGCCACAGCCTCAGGACGCTTTTCCCAAGTGTCTGATTAACTCGGGAACTCACGTCAAAACGTCATCAGGTTTTTTCTGTTGGAGTCTTTTTCCCAAGCCAAATCCAAAGAAGCACACAGCGAACATGGGTGTCACTCCGACAATAGGAGCTGCCATTCCTCTGTATAAGCCTCGGATTCCCTGCAAGAAACATTATCACAAGAACTACTTGGTTTTGCATAAACTTTGCACAGAGTTCAACTTGTTGAGAAGCGGAAGGCGACAATCCAGAATAGAATCAGCCAAATTGATCAGAGGGATAATGGTCTCTATTGCTTATTTGCAGTTATACATGTTTAGCTGAGGCTCAGGGCCTGCTGCAGAGGGAAATTATCTTTCCTGGGAAACACTGGCACCATTGACACCCTTCTATGGCAATACCCATCACCCTGTACGCACAGCTCAAGCATGAGGAAGTGAAGTTAAAAGCCACCTGAATAAAAGTCCTAATAGATTATGTCAAGAGAGAACACTCTGTCTCTCAGCTACCTACAAAAATACACCTCTGTTTTATTGGTGAGTTGTCAAATCCTTATAGTGAATCTGAAAATGCTGAATTGAATTCACTCTTTAACTAAATGGAGAGCCAGGGAGAGCAGCCTCTGCTCCTTCACGCCCCACATAAATTCAGTTTGGAATGGGTTCAAGAGCAAATTATTTTTTCTTTCCTACTCTGAGTCAAAAGTTTTTCACCACACATTATATTTCTGATGTTTTACACATTCCTGATGTTCCCCTTCGTAGACTACACACATGAAAAAATTCTAATGCAAACCCCAGCAGTTGCATTTATTTCATTTCTCTTGCCTTTGAACTGAACTTTTTCCAATAAAAAGTAGAGTAATTCTCCTAGATAGAGGCAACATGCCCAAATCAAATATTTGATGATCGGTGCACCCCTTTCTTCTCACCAATAAACCAGTGCATCCCAGTGTGTGCTGAGGGTGTACAGGCACAACTGGCTCTGCAATGAAATTGCACCTGGCTGACAGAGATGAGCCACTGCTGCTCACCTCCCCACGAGCAGTGAGAAGGAAAAGGCCATGGCAGAGAGGTTTAATAGTTTTCATTATAGAAATGGGTGAGTATTGAGTAGGAGTGGAGAAGCAGCACTGCTTTTGAACTTCCCATCACAAGGCTATTATTATGGCTCAGCTCTGACGTCTGTGCTGCAGCAGGGGTGTTAAAAACTGCCAGGGATTCAGAGCTGGCACAGCATTCCAGTCCTTTGTGGGAGAGACCAGGGAAGCAAGATTTAATTTGGTTATATAACAACCTGTTAATACCACAATGAAAGTAGATTTCAGATACGAGGCAGATCTTTCATTTAACAGAGAGTTACCTAACGAGATCCAGCAGCTAGAAATTAGCCTTCAGGCACAGCCATTGTTTCCAAATAGCTACCAACAGGTAAATAGCTGCAAGGAAAACTTACAAAACCGGAAACTGGGCTCTGTGTCACTTAAAAACTTTCAATAAAGGCATGTGTGCCTTTCTAAAAACAAAAAACAGACTAGTTCAATCACATAATATAAATGATTTAGGAGTGAAAACCACTGTTCACCTTCTGAAGAAGACTGACAAAACTTCTTTACTTGATCCTCTGCTCTCAAAAAAAGAAAAAGAGAAAAAAAATCTACAAATTAATGATCCTCTGCCTTCTTATAGATGGCATAACACTTTATAGAAGAAAGTAAAAGTACTACTTGTATAAACAAAAGTCATTACCTATTTCAGGTCTTTCAGAGATGACTCCACATAACAGACAGTAAGATTTCATCAAACACAATAAGGCCAAAAAACAACTGCCAACATGCACTCCAGCCTATACCCTCAGATATTAATATCATGCTATTTTGAATCAAAAACATTTCTTAGCAAAACAAAGAGACATGTACCTGGGCCATGTGGATGCTAAGAATTCCTCAAGTTCTGCTTAAAGAGTTTTAATTGGAATCAATTCAACCGATAACCCAAGAACTGTACGGTCTCTGGGGGGCAACATTCCCACACAACTCCGTTCCTGAGACATACAGGAACAACTGATATTTTTGGCAGGTGTCACAGTACCTCTCCAACAAGAGTCTTTCTGAAGCAGTCAAAGGTCCCAGAATAGAGTGGGGGCTGGCCAGGCTGTGGCTTAGGCTGGGTTTGCAGTCTGACCTAGTGAGAGAGAGAGGAAAACATTGTTTTATTAAATATTAGTGTCTAAACTTTGATTCAGAGAACACCTCTGGCCATTATGGAGTATGTTTTCTTACTGGCCTTGAAGGTATCAACAGAGAGATTGACATCGTTTTAGCCCTTTGCAGAAGAGGAGAGACTGATTTTTAATGTATTGAATAGTTAATATATTGAACTAATTAATTCTTGGGATGACGTCATGATGACAAACCCAGCTCCTTCTGGACACTGAGTTGTGCCCCCACAGGGTCAATCCCGGCCTTCCCCTGGCCCAGAGGCGCTGGGCCCCGCCGCAGGACGGGGCCGGCGGGAGCATCTCCGTTTCCAATCCCTTCCAGCGCTCTTTTCCTGATTTTTCACTATAAACCCGAGCGGACTGAGAAGACCCCCCGCGGCCTCCGAGCCGCCAGGGGGCGCCCTGCCGCGATAGGCGCGGCCAGCCCCGCCTCCCAGCGGCGCGCACCGGAAGCGCAGCCCCCGCAGTGCCTGCCGGGAGCTGTAGTCCCACGGCAGCCCCCGCGCCGCTCCCGTGCGGTGCCTGCCGGGAGCTGTAGTCCGCCCGCGGCCGCCCCGCACAGCACCGAGCACCGTCCGCCCCCTGGCTCCGCGCCGCTTCACCTTGATGGTGTCCAGCGGGTGCCCCACGAACACCAGGCAGACGCCCCCGAAGCCGCCGGCGAAGAAGTTCTTCAGGGGGCTGATGGGCTGCGGCTGCTCCGCCATGGCGGCGGTGGGCGAGGACACGGAACCGGGTGAGGAGCGCGGCCGGTAACGGGGCCGGGGCGC
>VXAY01003228.1:205390-239233 GCA_013399855.1 Oxyruncus cristatus | reverse complement strand
CGCTGAGCTCCGCGCTCCGCCCGGGAGGAGCCGCAGCCCCGGCGCTCTCGGGCTCCCCGGGGCTGTGCGGGGGCTGTGCTGCTGTGCGGGGCTGTCCCCCCTGCGCTGCTCTCCCACGAGTCTGCAGTGCTCTGGCGGTGCGGGACAAGCGCGGGGTCTGGGCTCGCCCGCATTCCAAAAGAATGGAGCCGAGGTAATTTCCCTGGGCTGGGCACCGCTCTGCCCGAGCCCGGAGTGCCGTGGGATACAGAGGTGCGTGAAACAACTGGTTAAAAGTGGTGGTAGGTTAGAAAGGGCAGGGATGAAATGGATTAGATGAGTTGGGAAGGACAAGGCAGTCGTGATAGTGTGAACAGAGACTAGAAAAGCAGGAGGAGAGTGTGGACGTTCACGAGGGGCTGTGATATGGCTGCAAGGAGGTCCCTGCAGAGTCATCTGTTGGAAAAGGATGGGAGATCTTCTGGTTTTTCTATCTTGGGATGAAAAAAATCCTGTCTAAGAACTCAGTGGAGACGGAAAGGCGAGGTGTGCGCTGCATGTGCAGGGAGACCGGTGAGGATAATCCACAGATTATGAGTTTGGGTGACAAAAGAAAAAATGCAATTAGCATTGATAGCTAGCATGGAGGTGGGGCTGCGGATGGTTTCAGGGAAAAGGGAGGGTGTCAGCCCATTCAAAGGTTACAGGGATAAGTAGTTCAGGAGGCAGGCTTGAGTTGCACTTTCTTCGTTTCAGATAAATAAAGAAGAAAAAGACATACTAAATGGCTGTGAAATATCAACAGAAAAAGAGGATGAGCATCCTCCAAAACAGTTTCTTGAGGAATCCCACAGGGGTAGGCACAGACAAAAAGAACTCAGAAAAGAGAGATGCAGTGGGGCAAGGTATGAGATGGGATCACATAATGCCACTGGTGGTGGTATATTTGAAGGCTTTTTGTTGCAAAAGACCTTGTTAAGAATTGTGTTGCAAAGCAGGAATCAGGGAGAGGGCATCTCTGTTGGAGGTGACTGAGAGCAGAGAGGAGGATTGGGTTTGTTCCGGAGCTGCTGCAAGAGGCTGGAGCAAGAGAGGGGACTAAATTGTATCAGTGTTAGTGAGGATACAGAAGTATCTCAGACAAAGCTGGTAATGAAGGACCTCATCCTCCCCTGGGTTTAAATATGGTTTAAAATTTTATTATCTGGTCTTGGGGATTATGGTGATTATTTAATCTAAATACTCTTTGGTTTTTTGATCCTTTTTTTTTTGAGCTTAACGTCTTTATTGTCTTAAAAGTTTGTGCTATCAAGTATTAGCCGTATCCTGTTTAGTTTGTATTCAGAGTTTGTTATATGGGCACTGGACTGAGCGTAGGTGAGTTCTTTTCCTGGTTTTCCTAGTATCCTCCTTTGCTTTGTCCTCAGAGCCTTCCCTCTCCCTTCACGTGTGTCACTGTGATTTTCAGTTCAGCTGGAAGTGAGTTCTTCCCTAGAGGGCTGGGACAGGAGGCACAAAAGTCACCCAGTCTGCAGACTGTTTTCTGCTTGATAGATCCATATCCCCATTTGTCCATGCAAAGCATTCCTCTCTTTGTTCACACAGCTGTGCTGGTGGCACGGAGGGATGTCTCTGCACTCCTCCAAGCTCTCCCCAGTGACTGGTGTGGAACTGGGAAGTACTGGGCAGGCCCTTTATTTTGCTTGGATATCTACAAACCTCTCACTGCTTGGATGCAACTTGCCATATGTTGGGATAACAAATGGACCCAGTGTTTTGGTGGGGCTTTTTTGTCTCCAGAATGTGGGATGATCTGAGTGAGTTTGGGAAGTTCCCTGACCTGTGAAATTTGGTCAGGCTTTGTGATGCTCTGAGGTTGGCTGAACAAAGCTGTTGCACACTGGGCTGTTGATGGCATGTTCACGGTGGGTTTAGAGTCTCAAATAAGTTATTCCTTTTAGCAGGTGAAGGTCCATCACTTCTTTTATGCAAGAGATCAATGTCAATACAGATTAAGTCCTGAACTGATGCATTAACTCTAAGCAGGGTAGAGGGAGGGACAATATAGGTTGCCTTGTCTCTGCCAAATCAGATTTCACATCTGTCTCCTTCCAATATGGAGAGACTGTGTGTCTGTTCCTCTGAAGTTCTATGGAAAGCAGTGCTATAAATTATTTGTGTGCTACGTGTATTGTGGACAACTAAGGAATCAAGAGGCAAATGAAAGGAATGAAGAGCAGAATTCAGAGGATAATATAATTAACTGCTAGCCTTCATCCTCTCTCACTGGAGGTTTGTATTTGCTGAAATCGCTGTAGCCCCTCAAATTAATTGTACATCACTTCTCTTCCTGGTTATTCTCTGCTGCCTGGCCAGGTTACTGGAAACAGAAAACAAATTAGCTGAGGAAAAATAATGAGAATTTATGGTTGAGATTTCCTGTGCTCCAAAGTCAGGATTCTCATGGCTTTATTATCGTTTCCCCAGCAGCTACAAATTGCAATACTGAGGGAACATATCTGAGTAGGAGAGCTAAGAATGTAGTAAGACAAAATGGGAACATGTATAGGGAAGCAAATACATGCTGCCTGTGGAAAATAGAGCTTTGATTTTATGTATATTTTTATGTGTAAAATTTGGTTGCAGCATTGTTTTAAGTCTTTTGTATTTAATATAGTCTCTCTAAACTAAATAATGTGGTTCAATGGAAATTTATGACTAAATATGAGATGACCAAAATTCCAGGTTGATTCGTGCTTTACTGCTGAACCTTTTCAAACTCAAATTCACAGGATTTAGTTACACAAGCAGATTTGTAGTTCAGATAAGTATCAGATATGTAAATTTTCCAATACAAGGGAGAGTCTATTATAAAAAGTTAGCTGTTCTGATTCTTCTTGAATAGCTGCTGTCAACACTTAAGCATAATTTTCTGTGTTCAGAAGGTAATAAATTCGTATTGCGAAGGTAATAAAATGAGAGAATTGATTTTATTTTCCCCTTCAGATGTAAGGCCCAGTAGAATCCAGTAGAATCTACTGAAAGAGGTGAACTAATTCCAACATTTCTTTTGAGACTGTTAAATTGTGTGTATGTGAGAGATCTGTTTGCTTCTCTTATTTTCCAAAGTCCCACCTAATGGCTGTGGTTCTGAAGCAATATGGACTTGCATAGGGCATCACAGGTTGCCTTCCTAGCTACTGTGGTCATAGTTTAGGGGTTTGTGTTTGTCCTGTCAGTGAAATGGATAGGATGCTGTTCTGCAGCAGTTCAGGCTGTTGATAAAAGACTTTGTCATAAATTCAGTTGTATCTCTGAAAAGATCTGTAGTGAAGGTTATGCAGACCGTTTCTAACTATCAGAAGTCTCGGGGCCAGCACTGGGGACTAGGATTCAATTTAATAACCCAGTCTCCAAGCATTTGGACCTTGCCTGTAAGACCAGCCTTGGCTTTCAAGATGCAAAGGGTCGCACTGGATCCAAACCAGGGACGTGCACAGCAGAATCTTCTTTACCTGGGCCACTGGGTCGGTCCATTCCTGGCTGTTTGATCACGTGTGTGATGTTGACGTGGCCTCTCTTACAATTTCTTAGGCACAGAAAAAAATTGTTTTTCCTCCCTTAGGAGACAGATCTCAGATGAAATCAAAAGAACGATAAAGTTTGGAGGAAAAAAAAGAAGCTGCGGTTGCTTTCCTGGTCTGCAGTTTGGCAGGGCATTAAGATGTCCGTGGACATGAACAGCCAGGGCTCTGACAGCAATGAAGAGGATTATGACCCTAATTGCGAGGAGGAGGAAGAGGATGAGGATCCTGGGGATATTGAGGATTATTATGATGGGGTAGCTAACGACGTGGAGCAGCAGGGAGCAGATGCCTTTGATCCAGAGGAGTATCAGTTCACCTGCTTGACTTACAAGGAGTCGGAGAGCACTCTGAATGAACACATGGCCAGCTTGGCTGCCACGTTAAAGGTGAGGAAAGGTTTCTGCATTAACAGAGGTGTAAAACAAGTCTGTGACTGAACAGGCAAATGCTGAGAATACAGTTTGTAATAAAAGCTGTGGCAATATTACTGTTACGGGGGGTCGGAGGAGCGTTATTGAAGGTCCCTTGTTCAAAACTGACTCAAAGGTTTACAATCGTTACATGCTGGTTCTGGGGCCTGAAAAACCTTCCTTAATGAATATTGATTCTTTTTTTTTTTTTTACAGAGCTGAGCTTCATGACCAAAATTCCTGAGTTATAACTCTTTGCATTAACACAATGCAAAGAGGGTATATAGGAAAAGAAACAAATCATAAATGGTACATCTGTGTTTGAGAAGATAGCTGACAAATTGGAAGACATGCTAAAACTTCAATTCTAACAAAAACACCCTTCTTGGTTGGTTCTGATAGAATAATTGTAGACTTTCAAAGACATCAGCTGTCATGCCAGGTATTAACCCTACTGTTGCAGTGGCAGCAATTCAAGTACAATGAGCTTGCCACCTCTTGTAGTGACTAATTCATCACAGCAAAGCGACCCTCTGAGTCAGCTTCGTGGTGTTATGCTCGATAAGACTTTTGTGAAGTTTTCTTTCTCTTTTTGTAACTGGTTACTGCACTGCACAACAGCCATAAGAGGAGGTTCCCTCTCTGCCTCGTGAGCTTCAGTCCCAGACCAGGTCAGAGGAAACCAGACTGTTAAAACCTCTAGATGCTGACACTGGGTTAAAATTGCTGCTGCATCTACTTGGTAACAAGTCACCTGGTGCTTATTCTGGACCAACTCCTGAAAGCAGGACAGGTGACTGCAGCATGTTAAAAAACCCCAACATGTTGTACAGGTTTTGACTCCAATTAATTTGATCTGAATCAAACGTAATATAAAAATGAGAGTAATCTCATGATCTTTATTTGCACATCAATGTTCTGGAGAAACGGTATAACCATAAAGCCTGAGGACTATGAACCCATAAACAACAGGCTCTAAAGGGCACCCATAATTTGTCAGTTTTGTGATCTGTTGTGCTTGTTCCCAGCATGTACCACCTCAGAAAATGCAGGTTTTACTTTTTCTTGCTGTTAAACTTGTGTCTGTAATTACTTCATACTGTGCAGTTTGAGCTCTGAATGGCTGCAGTTCCCTACAGATTGTCAGAAAACGGAGGCAACTGGAAAGTACGAATAAGAATAGTTGGTCAGCACTTGTGATCCAGCTGCCAGTTGCTCTTGGTTCTTAGGGATTAAGTAAAGATTTAGAACAGCTTTTCTGCTCCTGACTGTTTGCCTTCACATGGAGCACCCTTCAAAGAGGTGACCCCTGCCATGTTGTTCTCTTGAATTAAATGACCAAAAGCTATACTTTTAGTCTTTAAAATCAGGCTTCCAAGGTTAAAATAAATTTTCCAAGAGTTCTGAAGGTCTCATTGAGCAAATATGGCTGGCCAGATAATACCAACCTGCTAGTTCAAATCTCACCCCAAATATGACCTTGGGAGAGAATATTTTAGACTTTCCTTTTATATCAAGAATATTGCTGCATATTTACTTTAAAAATGAAGTGCTACACATTTTGCTTTGTGCATGAGAAGATGAAATTAAATATGGGTAGAAACTTGGAAAACTGTAATCTTGTAAACCACACACTAAGGCTTTAGCTCTTGAAGTGCCACATTAACTATCTGTTCTCTAGCAACAGTAGTTCAATAATTGCAGTTTTCTTGGAAATCTGTTGTGTATCTGCAGCATGTACTTTTTGTTTCCTGGCATACTTTCTTACAATACTTCAGCAACCCTGTCTCTTCCTTCCCCTCTCTACCCCCAAGGAAACTTGTGATTTTGTTAGTTTTCTGAGTAGAAAGAACTAGTGTTGAATTAGCAAGTACTGAGAAGGAAATTACATAGAGCATGTTGATCTATTTGTTATGATTATTTTCCGTCAACTTAATGTATACAAATAAACAGGGGCAGACTCTTCTAAGAACTTTATTAACTTCCTTTTAATTTGCTTGAGCTCTAAGAACTACTTTTTCTTTTTAGACTATCTTCCATAATGTCTTAGGTTTTCTTGGATAGTGATGATTTTTCTTTTGGAGCATCCAGTTAATTTTGTTGATTTCATCTCCTTTACCTTTTGATAAATATTGAATAAGGAGGACATAGTATCTAAGAGATTTGCTTTCGTAAGAAATTGATAGATTGATACAATTCCCTAAAGCAAAGAAAAAATAAATGCAATAAGTGGCTCAAAGCCATGTGTGAATGTTCTGCCACTGTGTTGTCATTAGGTGATTCACTTTCTGAAGGTTAAATTGAGGGGGGATGTGTATTGAGTGTGTTTTTGCTCTGTGATATATTGTCTACACACTTTAAAGACCAGAAACAGGATTTCAGAGCTTTAAGTCTTCATACTTGGAATCTGTGCTGTTCTTGGCTAGTAACAGTCGAAATAAATAGTATTTTATTTGCTCTACTCATTAACCCTCAATGTTTGGTTTTCAAACTGTTTTGTTCAGCTATTTCAGACTGGTTGTTGAATTCCTATTTTTTTAAAAGCATTGAGGTGGAGGGTGATCCTTCTTGGAAACCTTGGCTACCTGCTTTCATTCCCTGTGAGTCACAGCTGACCTTGTTCTCACTCCTGCTGAAGGCAGAGAACTGAACAAACCCTGCATTGGCAGGTTAACTTCAGGTCAGGTGTGAACACCCTGTGAATGTTTAAAAGTTTGCATGAAGCATTGAAAGAGAAACTCTCTTCAAAAAAATGCTTGTGCTTTATCTACCCCAACTAGAGACAAAATTCAGTTAAAATCTGAAGCTTGATAAAAGCACGAGACCCTGCATGTCGTTAGATGGATGTCCTTGTATCTCTTACTGTCATAGGAAACTTACCTTGAATTCTTCTGACTTGCTTTTTGTCAAGTGGGGAATTCTGAATAGGAAAACTAGTGCAAGCAAGGTAGACTACACCAGCTGTGTGGCAGGCCTGCAACTACAGCAGTGGTTATTCCAGAACCGTACAGAAGCTAGAGGGACTTTGCAAGTGTTACTCTGAAAGTTTCTCCTTATTTTGGTCTCAATAAGAACTGCAAGTTCATTGCTTTTAAAGGAAAATAAGAGGAAATCTTTGCTCCTTGGTTAGTGCTGTTAATCTAAAGGTCTGTGGAGGGTTCAGTTAATACCCTGACTAAAATTAGGACAGGCTATCTGTTTTGAAACATGATAGATGAAAATCTCAAACTGGTACCCAAAACTTTGATTCTCTGACCAAAAATCCTGTGAAGTAGATAATTTTTAATTCCTCAAAAGGTCACTTGACCACAGTCAACAGTTGTGAAGAACAATGCTCTTGAAAGCAGAGTGGCCTGTATTGCCTACAGACCAGCAAAGGGATTTACAAAAGTCTGTTTTAAAAAATAAATATAAGATACAGTATCTTTCAAAAGTAATGAATTGAAATTGTATAGTAATAAATTTTTCAAGATAATTCTTGTCATTGAGTGATTGTGGGTCCTGGAGTGGCATATCAGTGGATGCAAACAGACTGACAAGCAATTAAGTGTGTGATGAGGTCATATTGTTTTTGTTTGTGAGTGACACTTCCTGGCTCTGCTGAGGGTCCCCATACCAGTCTGCAGTGTTGGTGATGCTNAACAAAGTTGACCCTGTCACTGACAAGCAATTAAGTGTGTGATGAGGTCATATTGTTTTTGTTTGTGAGTGACACTTCCTGGCTCTGCTGAGGGTCCCCATACCAGTCTGCAGTGTTGGTGATGCTTCAAATAAGTGGCAGTAGTTTGTCTCTTTCAGTGATGAGGTGGATCTTTCTAGTGTTTACTTTTTTTTTTTTTTTTAACTCCAGGTATAAACCACCAGATAAAAAAATTGCAATTAGAATTTATGAAAAAAATGTTACCTTAATTTTAGGTTAAGTTGATTGTCAGTCATGAGGAAGCTATGATAGTGTTTACTTTTTAGCAGTCATGTTGTTTTACAGACAATTGATACTCATGTAGCCTTTCCACTAAAACCAAAGGAATTGTAAGACTGAAGAACTTACAATTTTCCCTTCACTAATGTGAGTAATCTGCTAATATTAACCAGACAGCAAAAAGCTTATTTCGCTTGCTTCTTGAAATAAAAAGAAGCATGTGGGGTTTTTTAGCCCTGTCCCTTGAATAATAAATCTTGATAGATGCAAAAAATATTTGATATCATGACATAATTCTGAATCTCTTAATCCGTGTTATCACTACTGTTCTTTCAGAGATAAACCAGTTTTTCATATACTCTTACTCGCTGTACTGACACTGGATCTCTCAGTGCAACCAAATTCGTGTTTGCTCGTAAAAACACAGCCCTCAGAGGCTGCTCCACACACTCAAATTGCGCTGACACAGAACAGTTCGTTTGTAGAGCTGCCTGGTGAATGCTGGCAGTGCTCCTTTTCAAATACCATCTTCAGCAGATCCCGAGTCATGTGTGTGGGGACTGGCAGCCTGTGTGAGCGGCTCTTCCCGAAGGAGCCAGCGCTCGCCGAACACCCGTTCCGTGTGGTCACAAACCGTCTGTAAAGAGCCAGATGTGAGGACACAAATGTGTGTGTGTGTGCTTCGCTGTATCACTGTGCAAACCCTGGTCCAGAGTGTGCTGTGGGGTGCTGCTTATCTGCACAAACCTGCAGTGGTGCACTGTCATCCTTTTGGATGCCGTAATGACTTCATGAAACTTTACGTGACATAAAATGACAGTATTAACGCCTGGCTGTGCCTGAGTACCTCAGGTGCGGGAGAGGGGTTCAAGCCCTTTTATTACATATTAGAATGCATGTACATAAGAGCAGGGTTTCAAAAATTTATGTTCAAAGCTAAAGTCCATGAGAACCAACATTGGTAAGTATTAGTAAGCAGTAAATACTTTAATATCGTGTATTATAAATGGTAGAACCTGATAGGCAAATTTGATGTCTCCACAGAACCCCTGTGGTGCTGTTTGGCAGTGATAACACACTATTTCGAAGTACCCTTAAACCCTAGATTAGTCAGGGCTTGCAGGTTTATGTCTGTACTGTGTTCTGTGTTTTAATACCAAGCCAACATTAGGTGGGACTTCCACCCTGAAGCTGTAACCCTTGGGAACACTCATGTTTGAGACATACCTTTGTCCTTTTCCTGCTTTTTTTTGTTCCCAAACAAAAGGATCCTGAAAATTCTGCTATGAGAAAGCTGTGTTGTTGCCCATCAGATCCGCAATGCCAGTATTTCAGTGGTATCAGGAGGACATGAGTGTGTCTGTAACTCTACAGTGTGGAGTTTTTTTTGGCTCATAAAGGTGTTTTTGTTTTTTAAAAGGAACTTTTGTGGACTTGTGAAAAGGATAAAAGAGCTGGCTGGAGAGTCCAGACCTTGCAACCTTTGACAACTTCACCAAGTCATTTGAGGAGAGAGATCAGTTTTGTTACTGCCCAGGGCTGCTGAAATTCTCAACTTGATTGGCAAAATGAGCTACAAATGTGGAGGGTGATTATAGCCCACACATTTCTTTGTGATTCACACCTTAAGTGTATCTTACAGCCAGTATGACTCTGCAGTGAGCAAAAAAGCTCTGCTCGCAGCTGTTGATGAGTATGATCTTGGTGGGAGGTAGAGGCAAGACACAAGTCATTGAAAATGCCAAAACAATCTTTCAGTAACTGTTTCATGTTGCAGGCTTGCAGCTGGACAACGTGATCACAGGAGCAGCATGAAGCAGCTGAACACATTGCCAAATTTGTGCTGTGCCTATTAAGGATGGTGCAGCAAAAACGATCTGTGTTGAGCACTGTGAAACAGTGTTTTACAAAGCACATGTTCCTCCTGTTCATCTTTTTATAACAATAGGAAAATGCCCTTAGAAGTTGGGGTTGTCAAGTAAAGGCCTGTGTTATTTGGGACTGAACATGGATTACTCACTGCAGAGTTACCAAAACCCTGCTCCACCGTGGTTGTGAGCACACGCCAGTGCTTCCCAGTTTGGGTTGGCTGCCCAGTGTTCTGAGCCACTGATCGTGATGGTGTGGATTGGGGTTATTGCCTGACCTTCACTTCCTCCCTGTGCACGCTCCACAGCATCCTTTGTCAGCCAGAAGGAATTGTCCACTTCTCCTGTGTTTTGTTGGGAAAGTACCTCGGCAGGGGCTGTGCAGTGGGGTTTGGCAGCGTTCAGGGAGCACAGGGCAGCATGAGCTGGGCACTGATGCTCTCTCTAGTTTGATGTGTCAAACTAGAAAAAATAACTGCAGTGAGGACTGCTGGGGGGGTCTCATGTCAATCCTATATCTCTGTGCTGTCTTACAGCTTTCTTGCTCCATTTCTTTCGCTTTAAATCTCTCAGAGAAGGAATCTCATAGCCATTTTGTAATAATGCCTTCTGGCATACCAGAGTTTGCTCAAGTGTTTCTTTTCTTTTAATATTTGTTTCTGAATTTTCCCAGGAAGAATAGCCTAACAGCTTGAGAAATACGTATGTTGAGATTTCCTAGCTGAGTCCTACTGATCCTGTTTGCTGGCAACTGCAGCTGAAATTGTTGCTGTCCTGTGTAGGAGAGCAGATGGATTAAAACAATGTGTAAGTGTGGAGAAGGAGCTAGAACTTAACCCCAGATCCCCTTTCTTCGATATGTGGCCAACTAGGTCATGCACTGACAACTTCACAACCGTGGTGTAACACCAGCAGTATTTGTCATTCCCAAACTGCACTCTGCCTCCTAAATATGCATTTAATCTTGCAGACTGATACCAGGTCTCTGCATGCCAGAAGGTGAGTGACAGGGAACAGATTAAAACCCTGTGAGGAAGCAGAGCTCATGTAGTGCTGTTTGTCAAGACCTTTCTGTGGTATTGAGAGTGCAGCTACAGACTTCTTTCTCTGGTGCAGCCTTCAGTCTGTAATCAGGAGAGGGCCTGAAATGTCAGACAAATTGTAATCGATCCTGTGTGTGAAATGTAAAGGTGGATGCCTTTTTGTGGCTTTTTTTTTTTTAATTTGACTGAACCCAGGAAAGAATGTGGGGATATGATTTTTGTATTAACTTTGTCAGTTTTTCCTGATAAATTAAATTAATTTAAGATCAATTTTGAGAACGACCTTCCAATGCTCAGAAACCTGTAACAGATATGGAAGACTTTGCTATAAGACTTTGAACACTTGGGGTGTTTATGGCAGGTGATGTGAATCACATCTCAAGCCCCTGCAACCTCCTGATTGCATTTTGGAAGTCTGCTTAAAAGAGAGGTAGATCAAAGCAAAGGAGAAAATGTGGTCCAAAAAAAGCTTTTGGTTGCCCTTTTATTTCTTATTAATTCCTTATATTTTTGCAATTTTCTGAGAAATCCTCCAGTAAAAACAGGGCAGTCATGTAGTTTTTCCAATGGGTCGTGGAGGGAGTCAGATCTACTTTCCACAAGAGAAACGAGTGTAAAGTAGAATTTTTTCCATTTGTGGGTCACTTTCCTTACCTCAGTATCCTGAAGGAAAGCATGTCTGAAAGGATTTTTTTCTTCAGCAAAATTACTTAATACAAATTATGGTTTCTCTCTAAGGTGTTACCCTACTGCCAGCTCAGTTCAGTCTCTATTTTGCCACAGTTTCTCACCAACAGAAACAGTTTCAGAGGCTTCTGCTCTGTGTGTTTTTACTGTTGTAAAGAATTTTAGTGTGTTTTTAGAGGTTTTGATGCAACACACAAACTAATAACTTTTGAAGTTCATCCTCTCCTTGTAGAACTCACAAAAACTGTTTGTGGATTAAAACAAATGCTTCTCAAGATTAATCCTATTTGCTTAATGCTATTTGTATAAAAACCTTTGATTAAGCAAAATACAAGAAATGGAAACTACATTTCGTTATTCCAGGTTTGTGTTCCTCTTGGCCAGACATTTCATTGCAACCCTGATCTGACAGGAATTGTCAGCTTGGTGCAAAGCCATGGGATGTCAGCTCCAACCAGATCCTGTCATCTCCAACTCATTCTGAATTGAATGTCTTTGAGAGTCACGTGATGATCATTGTTTTAAATTCCTGATACCATATCTCTGCAACAGTGAGGATTGAAACACACCTCCAAAAAATAGGCCATCCCTTTGAGAAAAGTGAGATGAATTCCTGAGATATGCATGTGACATAAATATGCATGAGCAATTTCTGTAGAATATAAGCTCTACAAAAGACGGTGGCTTTTTAGCTTTTAGGAAACATTCTGTGTGAATTAACAGCTGTCAAATTGGCATGGTTGAAAAGATTTTCTTGCTGTAGAGAGGTGAAACTTCGGCTCTTCAAACAGCTTGGCTTATCTAGAGAACCATCTAGAGAATAGTTGTTTTAGAGCCCTCTAAACACAGCAAGGTACCTGCAGAGATTCTTTGCAAATTCTTTTGATATTGTCTTGTCTTAAAGAGTGCCAGACTCTTTCACACTTCAGAAGTGGGAGAGTTTTGCTTATCTGGGAGAGTAGAGAACCCAGGAGATAAACAGAGATAGAAATAATAATGACATAAAAAAGCCTGTGCAAAAAAACCTGTGTGCTCCTCTAGAAAATGGATAGAGGTGTGTTTAATGTGATGGCATCACTACTTTATTCTACTTTCAGAATCTAATTTTGTCCAGCACTGTGTAAAATTCTCAGACTTTTTTTACAACTCCTATAGTCTTTCCCTTATGCAGAGTAGCTTCCTCTTGGCACCCTTGCTGTGTGCATAGGCACTGTGCCCCTTTTCCAGTGCACTGATCAGCATTAGTGTTTGGTGCCCATTTCCGGCAATAAACAGCCCAAGTCAGAGTTAAGCTGGTGGAAGTTTGGAAGAGGCTTCTGGGGTGATCAAATTCCTGTTTTAAAACAAAGCTGGAAATTGCAGATTGGATGAGATTCTCTCTGTTCAGCTTTGCTGCCACATCATGGAAGAAAGAAGCCTGGTCTTCACTTGGAAATTTTCCAGATTCAGATTTGGACTGAGTTGATCTTTAATATCAACGTTTTAAGGTGGGGAAATGAAAATGAGGAGAAGAAAAAGATTCTAGGATGACTATGGCTTTCAGCTTCTACACTTAAATAAATCTAATTCCACATAGAGGAGTTCTGGAGAAGTCAGGCTCTGCAGAAGTATTTTCACAATGGATCAGTTGTGGGCAAAAACTGAAATAGAAGTGCAACATCTAGAATATGCATTTCCTTCTGCATTAGGGTCTGTAGAAGTATTTTACTGAAAGGATCTGCTGCCAGCAAGACACCAAGTGGACTAAGTCACTGCCTTTTTTGGTTCTTAGCATTCTGAAATGGGAGTAGGAAAGTTTAAACAAAGCAGACAATTTATCAGAGGCATAATTTTTTGGTTTTGGTTTTGTTTTGTGTCTGAGGCCAAGCATTATTGTTCCTGGATAAACTGAGATTCTTGTGGCACCCAGTGACTGACAGGGGACTGACTTGGAGCTCTTTCTGAGATGTTTTTTTAAGTTTGAGGTCTTTCAGTGTGTCAAACTTCTGGCTGTCCAGGAAATGCTTTATTGGACAGTATCAGCTTCAGTACATTCTTACTGTAAGGTAATGAATTATGTACATATGGACCAGACTTCTGGTTGTAGTGGTATTTTTCTGTGCTTAGCGTGTTTTGGCTCCTGCTTTCAAAGAAATACTTGAACTATTCTAGGATGTAATTGTGGAAGAACTGGCTGACTTGGTACAATCATTCAGTCATTGTGAATGTACAGTCATTGAAGAGGCTCGGGTGCACTTCTAATCAATAGAAGCAGGTTTTTGTTAAACACCTGTTTTTCTTCTCATGCTTGTTTTCTGGAATCTCTTCAGTAGTGTTGGCTCCTGAAGATATTCATGTTTGTCTTCTGAATTCCTAGCCTTGTGAGCAGGATGTAGGATATGGTGAGACTCCACTCAGCAGGCACAGCCCCAGTGTCATTAGTTGTCTGCTCCTCTCCCATCTCTCTTTCTTGCAGTTTGAATGTTATCTATTTTTAACATGTAAGAACTAGTACTTCTATGCCAAGGGGACAGTGGGTATGTTGCTACAACTGTCTGACTCTGGGACTTCTGTTTTGCAAGATCACATGTGCTGCAATCAGGTAGTATGAAAATTTTTTCTGCTTCAGAGCTTTTATGAAAGTGGTCTCCTGTTATGAACCAGACTTTATGAATTGAAAATGTTATTTTCTTGCATGCTTTAATGATGAAAATAGTAAAGTTAGAACTGCAGATGATCCCTTCAGTGCTTCCACTTGGATCAAAATAGGAATGGTCACAGATGCTTTGTTTTTCTTCTAGGTCTGTTAATCTGGCATGTTTCTGGAGCACTGATTCCACATTTTGCCTGACACATAATTTGGCTCAAAAGTATTTGATTGTGTTAGGATAGTTTGTTAGATTTCAGAAATGTGTGTGCTGGTATTTGTATTTCTCTTTCTCTACGTCTTCATTCTTGAATGTACTTGGTTCCTCCTCAGGGAACAAGTAACTTCATGGAATCATAATGTCGCAGTAGATGCTATACCTCAGGCTCTGAAAATCCAACTGAAAAATAGTCGTTTTCTTTTGTTACAGATCAACTTCCCATTTAAGTCCTGCAGTTTGTTTTCTTTTGTCAGGATGGTAGTTCTTCCTTACTGCTACTGAGAAATAGCTTTGCTGCTGTTAGAGAATGATTCATTACCATGTGGTTTGCATTTGTAGGAAACCAGTCTTGTAGAGACCACATTCCTGATGCTTGTTTGTTTTACAGACTCAAATGCAGATGTTTTCCTTGTACAAACAAGTCAGAGGTGTCTGTCTGGGTCTGCTAGGCTGGGGGCTTAAGATAACAACCCATCCCAGGCTGGCAGTAGCACTTGATCTGTGTGTGCTGGCAGGAGCAGCCCTGTGTGCCAAGCTCCATCTCATCACAGGCTTCTGTGTCAGGAGGGAGGGAGGGAGGGCAGCGCTGCCTGGCAGCCTTTGTTTTCAGGGGGTCACATCGCATTGCTGGTCAAGTTGAGGGAGGTAACATGGCAGATCTTGCACAGCATGAGCTAATGCTGCCGTTCTTCTAGAAAAAGGATCATATATACTTTGAAAATTACTCTTTTATTACTGGGATTTCTTAGTGGCCAGCAAAGTGGGCACATCAGAATGTAGAGATGGATAAGAATCAATTAAACACCCCATCTGCATGGTGTGTAGGGACTGCAATGGTTCGGCTTCCTGAACCAACACCGACAACGTCCAGTGCTGACAAATACCAGTGCAGGACCGGAGCAGTATCATGTGGCAGCAATGGGTCAGTTGTGTTGTGAAACTGCACCTCTTCAGCAGGGTGGACTTGTAAGAGTAATGACTGTGCTGCCCCTAGGTAGCAGAGCCTGAGTGTTTTGTAGGAAGAGTGACCACTGCTTGTTTTTCCTTCCAGGATTGTGTTGGTGTTGCTGTGTGTCTGTATTACAAGTACATCGGATCCTGCAAATCACCTGTAGCAGGATTCAAGAAGGCTTATGGCATTTCAGCTGATGATTGGGACTGACAGCTTCTCTAGGGAAAAAAAAAGGCAACTGTTCCTACACCTGGGACAGAAGGAGTTGTGTTTTCTATGTGCATAGTAGAAGTGCTTTGGTGATAGTTCATCTTAGAGTGCAGGAAGCAGAGCTGTTTTAATGTCAGAGGGTGTTTGAATGTAGAGTGCGCAGACTCTGAACTTGCTCAGGTGCTTCCTAACATGAAGAGGAATGAGAAGACATGGGTCATAAGCCTTCTGAATTCCCCTGGAAGAGGTGTGTTTGCAGGACACCTACTTTGTTTGAACTCCAGGGCCTGATAAAAGCATGAAGGGGTCAAGAGGCAGGTTGAAGGTCCAGCAGCTCAGCAGATGCCTGTGGTCTTGTTGGGTACAAGGCTCTTTGTGCAAGCAGATAAGACCATTTTCTTCTGAAATAAACTAATACATAGAAGTGAAGGAGAACTTGTTTGCTAGTGCCCTTGTAGCATGACTTTAAATGTCATGTTGCAGTATTCTGGAGGGTGCTCGGGCTAGCACGCTGGTGCTTGCCAAGAGTCCACGTAATGCAAGTAGCTCTGCATGGAAACAGTCCCTGTCACAGTAGCTTTCTATCTTCCTATTCCAGTCCAGTGTGTAACTTCTCTGCAGTGAAGGGCTGGGAAAATGTTTCCTGTTTTCCCCATACCCTTTGCTGCCGCAGCATCCCTGTGGTTGCAGCCTGTTGCTGCTTCTCCATCTCAATAAGTGGTATCTGTCTGCCCTGAGGTTCTGACTTTGCACATTTAATGGGGATCCTAATCCCAGTCTGATCTCAGGGCCTCCCAAGTGGTGACCACAGTCAGGACTGGATGTGGGGCTTCCGTGAGCAGTTAAGCTAATGCAGTGAATTCTTGATTCCTTCCTTCTGTACTGTTGTAACTAAGTATATGGATTAGTTTGGGTACATCCCTGCTTCATTCCAACTTTTATATTGCAGATGTACTGGCTGTGAGCATTGTGCCTGGCAGTTTAATGTGAATTGAGTATCACTGGGATATTGTACTGAGTTTGTACAACTTAGTTTTAAATGAAAATCATAGTCCTAAGCACAGGTGTGGCTTCAAAATGTGCCAAACTTGACTTTTTTTTTTTTTTTTCTTTTATTTTCCACTTAGGTATCACATGCTGTTGCAAAGCTAGTATTAGTTAGTTTCCACTGGCAAATCTCAGAGATTTTGGAAAGGTAAGTGTAAATAGTCTTATCTCTTTTGTGCTCAGTGCTTTTTTTGCTCGGCTTTGCAGAAATGCTCAGGGTGCTCCATAGGTGTGTTTTTGACAAGTGTCTTTGGACCTGAAAGCAGGACATGCGATCCATTCCAAGGAGCAGAGGAAAACCACTGATTTGTTGAGGCTGCAGTGCCTGTAAGAAATCTGTAAACAGGGAGAGGGGAGTGGTGGAGAATGTCTTTCAGTTTGAGGAATTACTGTTATGCTTGGAACCCTGTAGATGCATTTATCTTATATTTTGAGATAACAGATTGAGAGTACTGCATCTATATTTATGTGGTTTAACAAATAAAAAGATAACATATGGTCTGCTTTGAACATAGAGGCTGTAAGTCATAAAGGAGCACCGAACCTATGCTGATGTGGTCTTTATTAGTACATCCACATTGAAGTTTTTGCTCCTTCTGACATAAGTGATGTTTTTACCCCAAGCTGACTAGTATTTGGAGAGCAGGAGAAGATGGTGTGAGAGAACTGAGAACTGCAGCCCTCTTGCTTGATCAGTGTCACTGTAACAGTCCTCCAACTGATTTCAGAAGCTGGGTTCAGACTCTGCCCAAACGTATGTGGGAAGTGTATCCAGAGGCACTGCTGGCTGGCAGCCCCTCCACAAAATACTGGCTCAGAACTAAACATTGTCTGAAAATAGAGAGAACATCAGCCTGACTCATTCTGCCATGCCATTTTTGGCCCTGTAGCCAGCAATTTCATCCAGAGAATGTATGGAAAATGTGTCTCGGGTATGGATGTTGTTGCAGCATCTTTGGTTACTGTCTCATTGGTTGCCTAAAAGCTTTTCTCTGAAGGACAAAGAGGGTGAGATTCCCACAGAGCAGCTCAGGGTGATCCTGCAGGTTAACTAGTGAGATTTAAACAAGAGGAAATTTGGGGAAGAGTTTATTTCCAAAGCTGTGACTTTGCAAGTTGTTCTCTGGTTGATCTAGTCCTCAAACTTCTGTCTTGGTACAGTGACATTATCAAATGAAAACTCAATAATACAACTAAGAAGTGCTAATGAGGAGGGAGGACTTACAGCGTGGTCACTATAGTGATGCTGCTATTTCTGAGTTCGTTGATATAAACATTCCTCCACAAGGGAAATCACAAACAGCAAAATGTGTTTAATTCTAAGGCTGCTGATAGACAGCTTCATATGCTTACGAGTTGCTAATCTGTCACTGAGGAAATACTTAACTAGATAATAAACTGGAGTTGAAGTGAGACTTAACCAGGCTAGCTTGATTTTACAAAAGATTAGGAGACAGACAGTAGCCTCACTGGAGTGTGTTATTGTGGACAGTGCTTAGGAATGCTCTAGGAATGTGGATAGAAAATATTAGCTTCAAAAATAAATGCTGTAAAAAAATAATCATCAAGAAGTATAAGGAAAATGTTAATCTGTTACCAGGAGAAGTATTATTCCTCTTTTTGAAGAAACTATCATGAAGTTTTGATGAGAGCTCTGCTCTCTATATGCAAGAGCCTCACATAGGACACATTTCAGCTTTCCTTGTTGAAACCTACCCTACCATTTGCACAGAGCCAATTATTTATTCCGGCAAGAAGGATCAATTTAATAATGCAGAGTGTATTCAGAAATTGATTTGATCATTCTTCAATTGCCTTTTCAGGCACAAGTCTAATGCTGCCCAATTGCTAGTAGAAGCACGAGTTCAGCCCACCTCATCCAAACATGTAAGTATGATAACTATCTCAGTCTGTTCCCTTGGCAGGCACTTCTGACCCCCCTCGTGGGGGATTGCATTACTAATGGCGTAGTCTGTCCCACATTAACCCTTTGCAAACTCAGGTCTGACACCCTAATTCAATGCTGGGTATACTTTTTAAATGAGAATGCCTTCAAGAGGTGTCTAATATTTAAACAGTTGCTTTGCTATTGGCTTGCAGGTAGTGTTCAAGAATTACTTTCTTCAAGAAAATTAGGATCATTTTTTGGTGTGAGTGATGGTACACAACAGAAGGAGCACAGTGCACAGGCTTGGCTACCTCTTCCAATTCTGTTCTGTAAAAGACACTCAAGGGAAGTTTTGGCTGCACGGAGTGAACAGAGCTTGTCTGTGGCTGGAACAGAATTTTTTTTATTTTTTTTTCTTTACTCTGCACAGCTCAGCTTAGCTCAGGGATGGTTAAGCTGAGTCTCCCAGTGAGTGGTGTTGCTGCTGAGCCAGTCAGTACTGATATGTGACCAACAACTTGTGTTTTGCAGCCAGGGCTACACAGGTATTCAAATACTTCCCCCACCCCCTTTAAATAGAAACATCCTGTTGCATGTTACAGATTTCATTCACAGTGGGTGTCTTGGTGCGAGGCACAGTTACCCCAAGAACACATCGCCATGTGTCAGATTTTGAGTGATAAAATACTACATCTGGGAAACACTCATTGGGTTGGGGGGAAGGGGAGATTTTAAAAACCTGATCTGGTATCTTAGCTGTCTTTTAACTAGCAGACAGTGGAAATACTAAAAGAGTGGACAGGAGTGGAAGCTTCAGGGATTCAAAATAAATTATCTGCCCAGAATCCAGAAAAAAAAAAAAATCTTTGTTACTTGACATACCTGCAAATTAGTCTGTATATTTTCAGATATGTCCAAATCTTTTGTCAGCTGTCATTTAAGTACCCCCCACTGCAATGGTGATTTAATTTTGGCAGAAGGATATTATGGATAAAAGGTTAATTTGAGTCTTGATAAATTTGGTTTGTTAGGCAATTCATTACAGTCTATTTGTGTGCGCTAGGGCAAGCTGCTCTGGGCTTTGGCTTCCAATGCAGAATAATGATATTTTGGGGGCAGATGCTCATAGTGAGTGTCTGTAGAGGGACTGACTCCACAGGGAGAAGCTTTAGTGAGCTCAGAGAGGCAGCTTGTGAGGGTTTGAGGTAGCGCGTGTGCGGTTCAGGTTGAGCAGCTGATCCAGGCAATCAGTGCAGTTTCAGACGCAGTGAATCTTATTCTGGTCCATAAGTGAGGCCACTTAGAACAGTCATATTATTTCCTTTTTTTACATGGCCATGCCATAAATCAAGCTCTGTCAGTCATGTGGCCTCCTATCGTGCTACTGCTCCTCCATGTCTCTGGCGTGCAGAGCTTGGCATGGAAACCGATGGCAGTCTCACAGCAGATTCTAAATGAGGGGCAAAGGTTTCAGTAGACAAAAAGTGATTATATGGCTTCTCTGTGAAAGGAGAAAATGGAACATAAGCTCCTGCTAACAGCTTCGTAGAGCCTTGTTTTTGATGAAGCTGTGCTAGACCTGGTTCTGCAGGTCCCAGGGGTGAGCAGAGATGTGTTGAAGGCTGGATCTGTTGTCTGGGGATTAGCTCTGCACTACCCAGGGGGAGACCAGGCTGCTTCTCAGCGGTTTGGTGAAGCAATAGCAGAGTTATGTCTGATTTGAAACAAACCTTCTTAATCCTTTTCATCTGAAGGGATGATGCTTGCTTTGCCAAATGTAGCATTGGCAGAAGATAAGAGATAGAAGATGATAATCTGCAAATTCCTTTTTCTCTCTGTATGGACAATTTCCATGCTACACTTTCAATTGCCTCTCCTGTTACCCAAAATTGTTGTCCAGTAAAAGGACATTGCTAAGCCTGCTTCCAGCTATAGCTTCTTTCCAAAGCCTCTGGAACAGTGATAGTCTGGTCCAGCTAACAAAGAATTTCAGTAAATCCGTGGAAAGCCTGATAAAAGGATGTATTTCTTCGTTTTTCAAAGAAGGCAAGAGTATGAACCAGAAAAGTAAAGGTGAGTTCTGGATAGCACTAGTTGAGAGGCAGGAACAGTTCAGTATTGTCAACCTCTTGTGTTCTATGAGATTAAGAAGGTTTTTGAGAAGGACTGACTGTTTGGGGCAGTGCAGCACCTCAGCACACCAGCTGCTTATGAACCTGTTCTGGCCTGGAGCTCCCCTGAGACGTTTTCACAGCGAAGGTGATGCAGGTGTCTGTGGATGAGGTGAAAACACTCTGGGAGAGCTGGGGTGCTCTCACTGTAATGCTGATTTGTGTCTCTCCCAGGCAATGGTACATTCCTCCCACCACTGCGCCGTGTGCATGCAGTTTGTCCGGAAGGAGAACTTGCTCTCTCTGGCTTGTCAGCACCAGTTCTGTCGCAGCTGCTGGGAGCAGCACTGTACAGTGCTCGTCAAGGATGGTGTTGGAGTCGGTGAGTTCAAGGTGGACGCAGTGCTGGGTCCATATTTGCTACACTGGCTGTTCTAATGAGTCAAGAGCATGACTATAACAAGTTAGAAATTGCAAATCTGCTGCACCTTGAGTTTGCATCTGTGACGATGTACGTTGCAATGCCCCTGGAGTGCTGGTGGATGCAAACATCTGTTCCCTTTGTCTTGGGTAGAAGCCAGTAGTTGCCAGAGTTGCTTTGGGCTTTTTCTAGCCTGTCTTTCATGCTGGTATGGCAGTAGCTTACAATTTTCTAATTTAAGTGTCTGACCTTGTGAATACTGGTTGAAGCACTTACTGATCCTGGGTACGCATGCACCCTGTCATCTTTCAGTGCAGACAGTTGGGCTTCAGCTTTTCAGCAACCCCTGATTTGTTTCACAGTTGTGTCCCTCTTGCCACAACAACAGATGGCACCTAGGAAACTGTGTTGAATACTCTCTGTGCATTCACTCCTTGGTATAAGCTGCACTGTGCTAAGACGTTGCTTTCTTTTCTCAGGGGTCTCCTGCATGGCTCAGGACTGCCTACTTCGGACACCAGAAGACTTTGTGTTTCCATTGCTGCCTAGTGAAGAGCTGAAAGACAAATACAGGCGCTACCTCTTCAGGGACTATGTGGAGGTAGTGGGTTTTTTCATTTTTAGGATACCCTGGCTCAAATCACCAATGACTTGCGGAAATTTTGTTTCAAGTGTCTTGCATTTTTGATTAGAACTGCAGTAACTGCAGCAAGATTGTCCTCAATAGACATGATGTGGCAGCTCCTGAAGGATAGCCTCACTGGCGAAATACTCTAGCAGGTTGCCAAAGTAAATCCTGCTGCAAGGTCACCCAGTAACTCCTTGGCTGGTGCTTCAGAATTCTCAGAGTGTTGCAGCTGAGAATTTTAAAACTTCGGTCTGATTTTTCAAGTCCTTCTTGTTCTTACATAAATATTTTTAGGTTCTGAAAAATAGGTCCCTGGTCTTAGTGTAGCCCAGCTGAATTGGCTTGCTCAAATACATTTTATATGAGGTATTTTAAAATTAAAGCAGCAGTTGTTAAGGCTAAATGAGCAGGAGTGTTCTGGTACCTGGGAACAGACTGGGAACACCCAAGAAGCAGCAACGCAGTATGAAAAAGTGGTGTCACCTCTCCCAAATAAAGAGACCCTTTGGGAAGGAACAACCATCACAGAAGAACAACTAAATAGCCTCTGAGAGATGAGGAGAGATGGGAAAAGAGCTCAAATGGAGTAAAATTGTTTGTTCCTGCTGACTGTTAATGGGGTCTTAATTATTATTGTGCTGACTTGGTCTGTAACCTTCCATTTGAATTCCCTGTTCTAGAGAAGCTGTAAGGAACTAATAAACCTCTTCAGCATTAGGAAAAGGAGGATCTGTTCTGTTAGCCAAGACCTGGTGACAGTTGTCGGTCTTTTTCAATAAGGAATAACTGACTTGTATATTTTTGAGGATAGGAGAGGTTAAAGTTGAACAGATTTCTTCTGTTGATCTTACCCACTGCTGATCTTACCCTCTTGGTGTGCCGACAGAGCCATTACCAGCTGCAGCTGTGTCCTGGTGCAGATTGCCCCATGGTCATACAGGTACAAGAGCCAAAAGCCCGGCGAGTGCAGTGCAATCGTTGCAATGAGGTCTTCTGGTAAGGAACAGAGAAGGTTAAAAATCATGGGGGGAAGTGTGTTCTGTCCTCAGAGCTACTCCTTTTGCTTGCCAACAGCTCCGGTGTGTAGAAGCATCTCCAGTGCTTTGCTGGAGTTGTTTGTGACTTGAGTTAGCTTGAGTAATTGGACACTTGGGGTCTGACTTCTGTAGGTGGTAGCTGTCCCCTCACTCCCTAAACTCCTTGGAAGTCGGGTGTTCTGACAACCAGGGAATGCAGGGCTTGAGTAATCAAGGGGTTACAAATCTAGGATTCCCACATTTTGGCTTGGTTACAAATTTTCCTACAGACATAGTGACTGATAGAGATTCTGGGAGTGAACATGGACTCCTCCCTGCTATCTGCTGGTATGAAGTTTTTAACTTTATTACAACTGTTTGACTCCCAGAGTGTCTGGGAGACACATTTTGAGACTCATGTGAGAATACATCTCTGCTAAACAGGAATGCTAATGTCTAATGTAAATGGATATAGGACCAGAGCAAATTGGTAGTTTGCAGGGCTGATGAAGAGTCTTCTGCTCCTGAGTCTCTAGAATCATTGCTGAGACTGTCTGTGGAGCACAATGCAAACAGTTTAGAGAACCAGCTTACTGGTATCTCCATGCAAATGGTCCTTACTCACCTGCGGCTGTCAGGTCATGTTAATGCGGGTACCTGGTATCTGCCACTGGAGTCAAGCTACTTGTAAGTCACTGCTGTGCCCCAGGCCTCTGCAGTCATGTTAGAGGAAACATAGATTCTAGGTAGAGACATGTCAGCCCTCAGACACGTGATGTGTCAGAGAAGGCCTCAGTTCACTTTAACTTTGACTCTGGTTTCTGCACAAGAGGATGTTCAGCCTTGGTCTTTGCGCTCTGGTAATACACAATAGCATTTGCATCCCTTACTGGGCCTCCCAGATTTTGGTGAGGAAAACCTCAATCCTTGAGTCACTTCCTTGGAAATTGATGTCTTTCTGGTGTTTTTTTTCTCCCCCCCATTAAGCTTTAAGTGTCGGCAGATGTACCACGCGCCCACGGACTGCGCTACCATTCGGAAATGGCTCACCAAGTGTGCAGATGACTCTGAAACAGCCAACTACATCAGTGCTCACACTAAAGATGTAAGGCCAAGCACCTGCATGTTATTTCTTGTCCTCTGGCCCTGCCTGGGAAGCAGGATGCAATTCTATACACACATAGCATTGTGTTCTGCTTTTTCACAGGCTGCAAATTCTCACAGCTCCCTAGGGACTGTCAAGAAGCTTCTGTCAGAAGCTACTGTCATATGTGAACTAATTATGTTCCTGTGCCTGTGATATAACAACTGAGTGCCTTGGGAATACTTTCTGTAGGAAGCCCAGCTGCCCTTCTGCAGTAAGGACCTGGTGGTCCTTATTCCAGACCTGGTGTGAATGTCTTTGGCAGCCAGGTGTGCTGTCCTCCCACAGGCAAAAGAATTGTGACTACTTTGAAATGATCAGTGAAGATGTGTTTAAAATGGAAGGAGAGGGTGTAGTAAGTGTGAAATCAGTATCAAATAAGGCATCAGTGGTGTTTAAGCCTGACCAACTTTGTGGAGTACTGTGAACTGGAAGGTGGGGGAGATAAAGTCATGATTTGGCAAGGACAGCAAAAGGGGGTAGTTGAACTCTGTAAATTAGTCATCAGAGTACTTCTAGTAGGTTTAGATCCAAGACAAAGACATAGTTTACACATTATGCACTCTAACCTACCTATGGAATTGTCTTTAAAAGTTACAGATATCCTACCTTTGTCCTCTAAATTAGCTGTCCGAGATTCGAACTTTTAATGTCTTGGGGATTTTGTGGCCTGACTTCAAAACAGTTCTTAGCTGGCATTTGAGCTACCATGGCCAGTGACAATTGTGACAGTGGTAATTAGCTGCAAGCTTCAGTTGTGTTAGATTTCAAGTTCCCTTCCTTCTCTGGAGAAGGTGTCAGCACGTGATGGCATTGTTTTTGCTGTGCTCATTTGTAGAAATAAGGTCCTATTATATCGAGCATTCCCTTGGCATACATCTTGCCTGATGTGAAAATTTATGAAAAGCAGCAAAACCCAATTCTTCCTTTGTACCTGTGCAGCCCAAAAAATGTAACTGGACTCTCCAGGGTATCTGTGCAGTAAGGATGTGTGCAGCTCTCTGTGGTCAGCCACAGTCTCTGCCCCTAGCTGAGTTGTCATCTGTTAGTGGCTGCTGAAGGTAGGATAGAGTGTTGATTACCTGTGGTCTGAGTAGCTGTGGAATCTAGTGTAATACATGAACTAATTATGTCCTTGTGCCTGAGCAACTGCTGAGTGGTAACTCAGCAAGACCTCCAGTCTCACAAGGAGTAACAACAGCAAATTTGTTTTCCTGAGCAAATAGTTCAGTGCTGCAGTGTAACTTCCCTGGCTTTGCCTTTCTATCTTCTTTTAAGTGGAGCTATGGGGAGTAGGTGGGAGGCAGGGTATAAATGTCAATATTCTCATATACGTGTATGCATATTTTAAAAAAGGCAGAGAGGAATAATCACACAAGTGCTGTCATTCTTCAGAAGGCTGCTAGAGACAGAGTTGGATCTAACAGTTGCTTCTGTTTCCTCAGTGTCCCAAGTGCAATATCTGTATTGAAAAGAACGGAGGCTGCAATCACATGGTGAGCAATTCCCTGAACGCGTCAAACCTCCCTCGTTCTAAGCGGATTTTTTTCCCCCCACTTTGCACTAACGAGTGCTTCTTGTCTCTTCTTTTTCAGCAATGTTCCAAATGCAAGCATGGTAAGTTGAATTTGGAAGCAGTTGTCTCTCCAGTCTTTGTTGGTGGTGATGGTCTCTTTTTTTTTTTGTGATATGAAGACAAATTCTGAACACTCACTGAAATATTTTCCCCCTAGTAAAAGGTGAACAGGACACTAGTTACAGACTTGCGTGTGATGGTTTTTTTTCCCACTGGCTGTGATCTCAGCTGGGTTCTGATTCAGTGCTGGTTTGGCTCCCACCCCTGACATGTCCATTGTATAGAGAAGTCTCCAGAATATTAACAGTGGAATCCATCTCAGAAGAGGGTATTAAATGCTTTCCATGGAATTGTATTTGTCATCAGCTGAAAATGCTGTCAGAACTGAGCCGTTTACTCAGATGAGCTTAAGTTCTTCCGCTTACTGATGGAAATAATGAGCTTCAATCCAGGTGAAACTGCGTGAGCTGTGAATTGTTATGTGTAGCTGTTGAACTTCTCAGTCCACTCCTGTGCAACTAGCAGCCTGAGTGTTTTTGGCCCATTGTGTGCTCCTACAAAAGGAAAGCCCGTTCTTGTACTTAGTTCTCATGGCAGAATTACTTTCTGTTACCTTGTAGCAAGACAGTTGTATTCAGCCCTCCGAGTTAAGTGTGCCACTAGAAACTGTTACAGTATCAGAACCTGATTGGGAAGGTAATTAAAGATTACTGTCCTTCTCATTTCCTTTGCTTTGGGGTTCTCGGCAGCACTGGACGTGCTTTGATGGAGCTCTGTGACAAGGGTGATCAGGCAAGTGCCACGGTACCGTGGGGACTAGCACTTGAGAAAGCTGGTGAACTCTGGAAATGCAGACTTCAGTTTCTTTACCATGAGTAACACAGAAGTGATTCTTATTGTAGCAACTTAATCTCCATCTTTTTTCCTTCTCAGTAGAACACCCACAGCCTCTCTCTGAAATCAGAAAATTGTCACGTGGGTTTTGCTGTTGCTCTCTTTTCTTCGCTTTCTTCCCAATTCAGGAGCTCCTAACTTTGTGTTATAAACCCCTGACATCTGACACTACCTGGGTAGTTCCCTTCTGAAGAGAACTGAGGGCAGACTTTCTTTTGCATGAGTTAGTTCACTTTTGGATGTGACTGTTTATGTTTTGTTTAGACAGAGGTTTGCATGGGGCAGTGTGCCATGGTGGGGTGGAGACAACTTACAAAAAAGACTGCAGCCTGCCTCTTCTTTAACTTGGAGTGACAGCCTGTGCAGTGTGCAAGTACAGTTCTGCCCAATGGTCTTGGTGTACAGGATGCAGAACTTCAGGATTTACTTTTCATGGTTGCATGGGAGGCCGTACAATTAAAATCTTCAAGGCAGGCTGGTATTTTTGGCTCACTATTAAGTTCTGTTATGTAAGATGATACAAAATGTGTACGTTTCTTGGCTTAGCAGAAATGTCTGAAAACAGATGGGCTGTGTCTACTGAAGCTTTTCTTTCTCAGAGGTTTTTTTCTGTGCCTCACAGTGGGTTTTTTGCTGTTTTCTGCAGACTTCTGCTGGATGTGTCTGGGAGACTGGAAGACTCACGGCAGCGAGTACTACGAATGCAGTCGGTACAAAGAGAATCCTGATATTGTAAACCAGAGTCAGCAAGCACAGGCCAGGGAGGCCCTTAAGAAGTACTTGTTCTATTTTGAGAGGGTAGGAGACATCTCCTTGGCCAGAGCTGCTGTAGCCTTTTAATGCTCCCTGCCTGGTGCGAAGGTCATTGCCAGCAATCTCCGTGCAAGAAACTGCCCAAAAAGAACCTGTGCAGAATTTCAGGCTCTGTTTTTCGCTCAAAATCCTGCCCTGTGAATCCCATTCAAACCAGTAATGTCATACCCAAAGCAAACCGTATTTGGTCCTATATTCCCTTGTGCTAGAGAAAATCAGTATTATTTGTATGCCACTATACCATTTACCTGCAGGCTGAATGCTGCTGCAGTAGATAGATATTGCTCTAATCATTTCCTTCCAGGACTGGGGAACTTCAGTTCCTTGAAATCTGTCAAAGAACTAAACAAACTCTGCCATGTTCAAAGATCTATTGGCTCTAGCAAAGTTTTACTAAAATTTCATGTAATCACATTTTTAAAAGTTGCATCTCTGTCCACACAGCAGGCTCCACACACCTGGCCATGCAGAGCAACTCTACAGCAGCATCTGTAGAAGAGAGTGTGGTAGAGGTTAAATACTGGTGCATTTCAGTTTCCCCATTAAAATGAGTTTATTCTTCACAGCATGAGCCAAGTCCTGTGGTAAAATAAATATGTTCGTTCCTGGTTCTTCAGAACAACAGGCTTTGGGAAATAGCCACATTTACAATGTGCACATGGAAGTTGGATTTCACTGAGCCTGTGTTAAATGTTAATTTAAACTCTTAACCTTTCTATAGAAATCCTTTAAGTAGGGGAATCGCCATGTCTTTCCATCTTGTTAGGCACAAGGTCGCTGTGTGACCAGAGGGCATTCCCACTCGGAGGAGCTGGGTTTGCTCCTGGCTCTTTGCTGCTGTCAGTCTGTTTACAGCCTCTGCCACTTGCTACTGGAGGTGCTGCCTTGCCGTTCTTTCCCACAGCATGTCTTGCCTTGCTGGACTCCTGCCCCACTCCAATTTCTGCTTGCTAGAGCTTGTGCTTTTACAACAGTAGTACTCTGGTCTCATGCCATTTTTTCTTTCCCTGTCTCCCCACCCCTTGCAGTGGGAGAACCACAATAAAAGCCTACAGCTGGAGGCACAGACATACCAACGAATCCAGGAGAAAATCCAAGAAAGAGTTATGAACAACTTGGGGACATGGATAGACTGGCAATACCTACAAAATGCTGCAAAACTACTTGCAAAGGTGGGTAATTGTGTCTTGTTTGGTACAGAGAAAATACAGGCCAGAATGCTAAATTTGTTGTATGGATTAAGGAAGGAAATTTAAGGGTTGTGGGTATGTGGAATAGTGCCTCTGGTCTAGGACATGAACTAGCCAAAAATCATCTGGAGGTGACTTCTGTGAAGTTATACATCACAGTATGCAGAGCTGCACAAGTTCTTCCACGGAAAGTGTAGGAAATTCCACCATGAAGTGTCCAGTTGTCCTTGTTAGAAGGTAGCCTCTTAGCCTATAGTGACCACACAAATGTGACTCTGCTGACTTCCAAGTCTGAGGCTCTTGTCCTTTTCTCTCTCTTCCTTCCACTCCTGGGCAGTGTCGTTACACCCTGCAGTACACATATCCATATGCCTACTACATGGAGTCTGGTCCCAGAAAGAAGCTGGTAAGATGTTTTGCCTTTTTTTTGCTGATAAATTTTTGGGGTGTAGCTGGCAGCATGCTGGGCTGAATTCCAGAGCTTGGCAGTGTCTGAAATATTAGTCCTGAGTTTGAGGTAAGGACAGGACAAACAGGCAGTTTTGCACCTTCCCTCTTCACTTTGAGTTGACCAGCAGCTCTGTCATCTGATGCATTACATTATTTTCCCAGGGGACTTCACTGCACTTTCACTAACAAGCCATTTATCCAGAATGTTTTGAGGCTGGAAGTGTGCCTTTGTTCCTTGGTAAGATTTGTCACAGTGCTATG
Source organism: Oxyruncus cristatus (assembly GCA_013399855.1). NCBI lineage: Eukaryota > Metazoa > Chordata > Aves > Passeriformes > Cotingidae > Oxyruncus > Oxyruncus cristatus. Next base: position 210,293 of record VXAY01003228.1, on the reverse strand, counting down.
GGCCATATTTCACGTGAAGAGCTGCTGGAGGAGAGCTTTTCCAGCCTTGGATCAGGGTGTAGCTTTGCTCTTTATTCCTGCTGTAAGTTCCTTTGTTGCTTGGTACATCTCATGGACTGAACATGTACAAAAATAACCCGGAATTCACTGAAGAGTTTTTTCTTTGACTCGACTGTCCTGTAAAACCTGTTGTAGAATCTCTCCCCATGGGATCATGTGTTCTCTGAGGCTGTGGACAGGTGTTCTCTTCTAGATTTGAACATGCCAGTGGAACAAGTTGCTGCTCCCAGCAGTGGTTAAGAGTCCCTCCACTCTGCCTGCAGAGATGCTCATGGGAGCGTTTTCTGCCCTGTTTATGGCAAAATGAGCTGAGTTAGGAGATACTTGTCACTTGCAGTATTTTTAGGCTGACTGGGTTAATTTTGAGTGATGCAGGTTGGGGAGTGCTTACACAAGACACTCCTAGAAGGGATGATGCTGTGTAGCTGCAGGTGGATAAGGAGGAGACACAAACCTGCTCTGCCAGCACAGCTGTCAGCAAAACACATTTGTCTGCTTCTCAAGTGTAGTGTGTGGTATGAAACTGCTCCACTAAACTGGTTTCTTGTTGCTCTCTCTAATTTTGCTCCTTGCAGTTTGAATACCAGCAGGCCCAGCTGGAAGCTGAAATTGAAAATCTCTCCTGGAAGGTGGAGCGAGCAGACAGCTATGACAGAGGGGTGAGTGTTCTGCTTGCTTGAGCCTGCTGGCCGGATTTTGTTTGTTGGGCTTAACACTTCTGCAGGAGCACTAAGGTAGTCAAGTGAGAGTTCTGGGAAACTAGATCCAGAAACCACCTTTAGGCAGCAGATGTTGTGGAAGCAGAGTGCTCACTGCTTATGGAAGAGGAGAGCAGGCTGCAGGGAGTCCTGCAAACTGAAATGGGACATACAGAGCTCTGGAGGAGGCTCCAGGTATCCCTCTGGTGAAGAGCAGATACCTTAAGGGTGTAGTGGTTTAGGCAGAGCAGGAGCCAGGCAACTGCAGAGGGAGCCCACATCAAAAGCAAGAGGATTTGGGATCTTGTGATCCAGAGTGCGTGTGAAGTGTGACAGTTGGTGCTTCTCGCGTGGAGTTTAGTATCTCCCTGAGGAAAACGAGCTCTTTGCTGGAAAATGTGTGCTAACAGTTTGTACCTTCTGTTTTACCAGGACTTAGAGAATCAGATGCACATAGCAGAGCAGAGACGGAGGACCCTGCTGAAAGACTTCCATGACACATAAGACAGAAGGAAGTGACAAAGTGCAGGGGTGAGAGCAGCGAGTGAAGTGATGGCAGCTTCACTGGGATAAGCAGGCACTGCCTCTGGGAGAACACGGCCAAGGACAAAGCCACCCCTCCCCTTGCAAGTCAGACACATGCAAACACCACATCTTAGTCCAGTTTGTTCTCTTATCTTTCTGTTTCTGTTTCTGCCAGGCTAGAGGCCGGAGCTCAGATTGGCATATTTCCTGGGCCATTTCCCTCCTGCCTTTGATGGTTTCAGAAGGGGCGGGAGTTTTTCTCTGAATGGCTGTTAATAGTATTAGATCATTACAGTTTATGTAATTTTCAACGGTTGTACAATTATACAGACAAACCTTAGAATAACACACAACCCTTTTTAAAAATAAATTGGAAGTGGAGTGTTTTTCCTTAATCTGCTTGTAAATTTAATGGGCTTTTCCCCCTCTCCCTCTCCCTTCCTCTGACCCAAAAATCCTCCTAGGCACAGAAGGAGGTTACAAAATATCTCAGCTAGATTTCCCGATGCTCCTTTAACCAGGGCATTGTAGCATTGGCATTGCATGAGGAGAGTGGCTGGTGTTAAGGGTGGCTGCTGCTGTGTCTGGCCTGACAGAACCAGCAGTGGCTGTTATTCATTATGATTACATGTGACATCTCTCTTCTTGTAAGTCAGCTGTGCAAAATCCAGCTACACAAACAGAAGCAAACAGAGGAATTTCAAGGAACAGACCAGGTTAACACTGGGGGATATGCCTTGAGTTTGAGAGAAATTGAGAGAAATCAGATTCTGCATTTGATGGATTTTAGGTCTTCCATGTAGATTTTTGCTTTACTTGTTTTTGTGGGGAGGATGTTGTATTGCCAAAGTGAGTGATGAGGAAGTAGTAGCATTCAGTTGTTAATCAAGGCTTGGGGCTTTTGCAGAGTGAAAGAATCCATGTTATAACAGTGCCATGCAGCCTGGTAAAGATTATTTGTGCCTCCTGGGTAGCATGGCTAAGAAAATTTGATTTTGTTCATTAAAGTGAGACTGAATACCACTACATTATGAGGAGGAAAGATTATGTAGAACACACTCCCTGGCACGTGTTGGCAATGAGGATGGGCACTTGAATGCAGGTGCACTACTTGAGCAGAGCCTGCACAAAGCCAGGCAGAAAATTAACTAGCAAAATTAATTTATTTGTATATTAGTATTGATGCTGGTGGGGACTTATCAGAAAATTGATTGTTAGGAGCATGTGGAGCTTTTTTATTAACATTCTTTTTTCTAATGTAAAATATACACTAAAATAAAAATATGAAAACCTAGTTCATCTTAGTAGGGGTTAACATGAAAAAGATTGCTTAAATGCTGATCCTTGCCTGTCTGCTACAGGAAGCAGGCCACATGTTAGGATTTCACAGGCGTATGTGTCACCTTCACCAGGAGCTTGTTGTTTGCAGCCAAAAAGGTGCAGCCGGAGTCTGATCTGAGGAAATCTTTACCTCTGTGGGGAACTCACCGGATTCTCTTCCATGCTGTATGTGGAAGTGTTGCCTTTGATGTATCCCTGTATTGTTCTTATGCAATGTCACTTGATAAAGATTAAACTGGAGGGGGGAAAAGTGCTAAATTCCTGCGTGTCAGAATAAGCTCACTCCACTGTTGGAGCCTCTTTCATGTACCTGAGACGCATAATCCAGGTATTTGCAGCAGGTGTAATTGGGCTGATGGATTTTATCAAGAACAATGAATCAGTTTAAAAACGGAGTGGCTGTCATCACTTGTTGTACACAGCAGAAAATTTCAAACTGATAGGCCTTTTCCTTCCTCCCTCCCTTCTCTGGTGATGGGATGTACCCTCAGGGAACAGGGGATTGTACTGCAAGGAGTGGGGTTACAACAGAGGAGTCTGAGGGCAGGGAAGGGTTTTGGAGAGAGGGCTGGAACCAGGGAGTGGGGGCAGAGAGGGAGTCTGGTTTCTGGCTCCTCTTGAGGCTGGAGCCATAGAGGTAGATATGTCCTTGCTCCAGCCACTGTCTCCTGACTACATTCCCTCTGCACCCAGCAGCAGCTTCTTTGTGCCCTCCTCTATATTCTAGAATTCAGTCTCTTCCTTCCTCTCCCAAATGATTGTCAGAGTCGGGACAGGCTGCACCCACAGGAAGGGTTTGCTGAGACTTCAGCAGTTTGCAGCGCACAGAACCAATGTTTAAACTGTTCTTTAAAAATGTAATGTGCAAAGTACTGATTAGGATAAAAGCTGGTGTTCTTGTTGTCTAAACGTAACTATCTTAACACCTAATCTCTTCCCAGAACAGATATGTGGAGTTCCCTAATTGCAAAGAATTATCACTTCCGTTACATAATTGTCCAGCTTTGAGCTGGATGAGAATGGAGTTTTGTCTCTCTTCCTCCCTGCCTCCTTCCCTCCCTGCCTCTCCCATGCCCCCACAAAATGCTTTGCTCTGAATCCTTGGTTGTAGACAAGCCAAGCTATATAGCTGTGGCCAGACTTGTTGAACAGGCTGCTGAGATGCTTGGCTGAGGAACAGTAATAAGGATTGCGCAGTGCACCCCCTAATTCTTTCAAATTTTCTGAAACTAGAACTTTGTCAACAATTCCATTTGTTTTTAAACAAAACACCCTTTCTGAAGGTGGTGAAAGTCCTGGGTTGCATGCACAGATCCTGTTGCTGTACTCCGGGAAAACAACAGGACTTGCTTTTGCAGCCCAGGCAGGGCGACTCCAGGACAAACCCTGCAGAGCACAGGGGCTGCTGGTTTCATATGTAAGGTAGCTGACATAGCTTGAGAGGCAGGTGACAGGAGGGAAACAGGTTCTCAATACCCAAAGACAAGGCCAGTTTTTTCCCCTCTAACAGGTACAGGGCCCTCTTTGAGTCAGCAAGGTTACATGGATGTAGGTGAATAGAAAGTGGCTCAGGAGCCATTAATCCTGAGGTACAAATTTCCCTTTGATGCGTTACTGCTACAGACGTGGAATGTTTGCTCTCTTTTTTTCTTTTTTGCACTTGTTTCCAGCTCCTGCGCCAGCCCAGCGCCTCTCCATCCTTGCATCCGGCACTTTTATTTTGGCTTCGCTTGTGTTGGTGCATTGGCTGCCTCATCTCTGATAGTCCTCAGGCTTCCCAGACTGTAACAAAACGTTTTCTACTGATACCATAAACTGCATGACTGCTGCCCTGGGTGCGGCAAAGGCGCTGTGCCCGCCTGTGGATGCGGCAGCAGGAGGTTTCTGTACTATAGTCTTGCACTCTAAATTTTAGACTTTTTAAGCAGGTGGAAAAAAAAAATAGAACTTTATTTTTAAATGAGGCACTTGTTCTGGGAATTCCTTTCCTGGCCCCGGTCTGGTTGGGGTTGTTGGGCTGTGTGTTTGGGGGGACTCAGCGCTGCTGCCACCCCTCGCTTTTCTTCGCAGGCACCGGAGAGGGGCAGGGGCGGCGGAAACCGCCCGGGAGACGGTTGCCAGAGGTGTGCCCGTGGTTTATTTGAAATAAATGGTGACTTTCTAACTTCGGCGGTGTCCTGGCTCTCCTTGGCGGCGGGATGGGGACGGGGCGGAGGGGGGGCGTGGCTGCCGGCGCTGTCCCCGCCCCGCGCTGCCGCAGCGCCCGTCGGGCCGTTGCC
>VXAY01003228.1:187361-205174 GCA_013399855.1 Oxyruncus cristatus | reverse complement strand
CGCCCGCCCGCACCCTCCCGCGCCTCGAAGGCATCAAGGCAAGGCCGCGACCCGGGGGCCGGGGCCGGGGTCGGGGCCGAGGCCGCCGCTGACCGCTGCTCTCCCCGCAGGTGGGCCACACGCAGCGGGTGGAGCTGGTGCCCGGCAGGGCCCACAACGTGCGCACCCTCAGCCTCAAGCCGCTGCTCTTCGGTGAGTACCGGCCCCGCCGGGGGCAGCGGCCGAGCCCGGCCCCGGGCGCGCCGGTGCCGGGGGGTTTGCGCCGCCCGCGCTGCCCTGAAGGCGGAGGGATGTGTGCGTGTGGGTGGGTGTGTGTGTGTCTGACACCCTGCCTTACACCCACTCGGGGCGAAGTGACTTCTCTCGTGTTTGCATCGCCTCCCTGTGCTGCTGCTCCTGGGGGCTGCGTTAAAATAGCTGTGGTTTCGTTTAAAGGTATTTTGATACGGTATTCGCAGTAAGGATACAGAATTACTTGTTGTGGATGGTCTTTGAAGATGGCTTTGAAGAATTTGGAAGATTAACCTTTCCAGGTTTTTCAGATTCCCTTTAAAATACCCGGAATAGACAGCTGGCGAGGACCTCGAAGAAGCTGCGCAGTATTAGGAAGGGGCAAGAGATCCCCAAACTTTTGGTAATTAATTATGAAAAAGCAATTTAGTGTTCGTGCTTCAACACTGAGGAAATGAGTAACAGGAGAATTGATAGATTTCACGTCTTCCACCATTTTGCGTCCTATTCCAGATTTATCCTTATTTTTGGCTGCTCTGATACACAACCGCACAGCATCCGTCTCTGAGATATTTTAAAATCTTCTTTACCTTTCTGTGATTTTTTTGCTATGACTGGTAAAGTCTCATTAATTGAACTCTGTGTTCTGGAAATCCACTGAGAATATTCAAATTAATTTTGGGGGGGACGATCATTACAAAATTTCTGCCACTGCAAAGTCAGAGAAAAGCTGTTGTCTCTAAAAAGACAGCATGAAAAATCTTTCAGATGTTTTCTCAATAATAGAAATAGAGGGTTCTTTTCTGATTCCAAATAGATAACATACACTGAAAGCCTGACCACAGGCTTCTTATTAAACTCAATTAATGCAGTAAGTATCTGGAAAAATTATACAAAGTTCTTTTGTCATTTCTACATAGGTAGTACTCATGGTTTGCCAATTGCTTGGTGGATTTCTGTCTGACATTCTGGAAATAGATAACACCAACCTGGAACTGATACCCCACAGCATCACAAAACCCATGTCAGTACCAGAACCATGGCCTGGGGTAATCGCTCTGGTTTTCACTCAGGAAAATTCTTATTTCCATCTTCCCTGCCCCACCAGTACCACTGCAGTGAAAGAGTTGGTCCTGGCCTGCAGGGAAGGTGCTGAAGGTGATAAAAGGCAGGTTGGTCCTGGCAGCAGCAATCCCACAATTTTAAGCTTGTTGTTCCAGCACCTCCATTGGTTCTGAGGGAAGCTTTGCTCCCTGAGGATGCCATCACACAGTGACAGACATTCACCATTTCAGATGCCACAAGAGCCTGTTCTCCTTTGTCCTCCGATAAGGACTCCCTTATTTAGAAGCTGCAAGTTGCAAGACAGCTCTTATCTCTTGGATGAACCTGCTAGGAGCAAGCTCTGACTTTAAAAGACTTTCAGAGGCTATCTATGCAACCAGTACCAATCTAATTCGGCTGGTTTTAAAAAACTAATTTATTGCATCTCTGTTGCCTAAATTAGTGGAAGTGTGTCTTTAGCTTGATTGCATTTAATAAACACAGAAGCCCTTAGCAAAGACTCTTGCGTTTCTGGGCATTTAACACAAAGTGCTGTGGCATATGAGAGCCAATTTAAGGAAGCAGTGCTGGTCTGTGATCCTCTCTTTCAGCAGAGCAGACTGCACTGGGACCACAGCAGCAGACACCCATTAATGATTTAATGTGAGCTCTGGGCTTTGGGGCATGGGCTGGGCACTGTAGGGGAACTTGCAGTTTGTTTTTTAAATGTAAGTCACATCTGCATCAAACCGAAGCTCTCATTTCATGGAGCTATGAAAAAATCCCTGCCCTATTTTTTTCCCCCTCTGGCTACAAGGCATCATTCCTAAAGCTTGTAAGTCAGACCATCTGTGCACTTTTTAGTTGGGAAACACTAGTAATCAAATAACCCTATTAATGGAAAACAAATCAGACAAAACCTTTTCAACCTTCAGAGCTTTTATGTGTTCAGTTGTGTTTTCCAGACGCAGTCTGTTCAGAAGATACTGCCATTGCAGGGACCACCTGACAGCAGATTCTGTGGATTGGGCAGCAGTTTGTAAGACAAGGCAGTGGGGAGGAATAAAAATAGGAAATTTCGTTGGTTTTCTTCTGAGCCTCGGGGAAGAGAAGTAATCACCATACAAATGTCAGGGTGCAGCTGAATTCCAATGTGAGTGTGTGAGCACTCGTTCCAGCCCACACTGGTGTGAGGAGGAGCCCACGCTGTGGGTTGTTGGTGAGTTTTATGAGCACGGGGAGGCAACGTGTCTCCATCAAACTGGGCGGCGGCCACAGCCGAGACTGCAGGCGGCACCAGCAGGGCAGAAAGCATTCCTCCAAAAGGCTGGTTTTTCCCCTTATTTTTTTTTTTTAATTCAGCCCCCGGTTTAAACCAATATAGAAAACTTTCCATGGACAGTGCTTTGTTAGGCAGTAGAAATCCGACTCTTTAGGGATTCTCATTAGGGGATATGCTCTTTTCTGCTCTGGGGTCTGGAGTGCAAAACTATGGCTGTGGGTACCCCTGCAGGGAGCGACGGTCCTGCTTGGATGAGAGTGAGCTGCAGGGGACTTGGTGAGGCTGAGTTTTCCCACCTTTTCTCTCTTCCTTGTGTGCAGGTGGAAGGCCAGGCAGCTGTGGAACGTTTCTCCCCTGCTCCCATATCAGAATTGCAAGTAGCTCCCTCTGTGCTGTAGCTGGGGCTCAACTCCCAGTCCGAAGCAAAGCTGCTGTTCACACCAAAGCAGAGCTTTCAACAGCTGATGTCTCACTCACACTGTGCTCTTTCTCAAGGCTCTTGTGATATTCCCAGTTACCATAATCTTCTGGTCCAAACTGAATTTCTGATGTTGGAAAATGGTTTTCCCTGTTATGCAGAAACCCTCAGCTATCTTTGCTTTGTGCCTTTCCTGCTTGAGAATGGCTGTTTCCTTTTACCTGTGCAGATGCTCATCTGTTCTCAGTGCAGGAAGCTAAAGGGACAGCCTCAGTGACTGCTCAAGAGCAGAGTTTAGTGTGCATTTTTTAAGGGTCTGGGCATTGCTAGGATGGTTCTTCTCCCCCTTAATTTACCTCAGACTGTTCAAGAGTAAAGCATTTGCTCCATTACATAAAAAGTATCACTTATCAGTCAGGGCAACTTTCATGTAATTTCTGGACAGAAAGCAAGCAGGCACTTGAACAGCATCAGTGTCTCAGGGTCAAATAGTGAAGGTGAAATACCAGCTCTGATGACAACTAGAAGGAACTGTTACTACCAGTCTCTCTAGTTCGTGCCCACCTGCAGAGTTCAGTTTTGTTGTGATGTTGGATCCTACACAAAGCTGTCCATCACACGTCTTGGATCTGCAGAGCATTGCTAGAGGAACGTGTTAAAGCTGCATCCTTAAGCTCTGTCTTGGTAAAACAGGGATCTGTAGTGAGGCCCTATCTGTGCACTATGACTGCTTCGAATCACCTAGAAGTACTGACTGTACATCTCCAAAACACCACCTGCCAGGGAAAGGAGTTTTCTAGCCATAGGGAAGGGAGCAGTTTCTTATTGTTGGAATTGAGATTTTTCAGACCTTCCGTCCCGCCTGTTCGGGGCAGCGGTGATGTTTCCACCTCCTCACCGCCTGGTGCAGGTTCCTGTTCCTCTTCTGCCAGGCATAGGCCTTGTTCACCACTACCTTGTCACTCTGTACCTCACCACTTACAACAAAGACCCCGGCGTGAGTGCCCCTCATGATGTTGTGGGCACAGGTGGCATCAATGTCCAGCCACTGCTGGAGCCTGGAGGGGATTTCAGTCCTGAGGAGCGGGCCGTGCTTCAACACCTCTACCCTGGAGGGGTCCAGGTCAAAGTCCGAGATAGTGGTGGTTGTGTTCTTCCTCAGGATTCGGATTTTCACTGCTGCAGAAGTTGGAAAAAGAGCTGTTAGTTCTATGAAAGCTGCTTGCTTTTCATAGCTCTCACCTACCTAAACACAGAGAGCCAGCCCAAGGCTTCTCTGCTGTCTCTGTAATGTGGGGAGGCGTCTGTCCAAATTCTTGTAATTGCAGCGAACTTGTAAAAGTTCTCATCTAAGGTCAGTCTCCAGTACTGAACACTGTCCTTAAAGTCATAGAATCGTTTAGGTTGGAAAAGACATCTGCTATCGAGTCCAGCCATTAATCCAACACTGCCCAGTCCACCACTAAACCATGTCCCCAAGAGCCACATACATATATCTTTTAAATACCTCCAGGGAAGGTAACTCAACCAGTAGCCTGGCCAGCCTGTTCCAGGGCTTGACAACCCTTCCAGTGAAGATGTTTTTCCTAATACCCAATCTGAACCTCTCCAATGCAGCTTGAGGCCTTTTCCTTTTGCCTACTGCTTGTTACTTGGGAGACTTCCTTCTCACTCTGTTTTCCTCATGAGAGTGGCAAAGGTTTTTCTGCACCTCTGCATGGGCAGAAACCCTGTGGGAAGCACAGGCACAAGCAAGCAGTCCTGCTCTCGTGCAAAGTGACTTTCCTCTGAACTGGGATTTCAGGAGGCGACATGACTGACAGCTGCCTGGGATTTGTAACATTTTTTTTTAATTATTAAAAATATTTTTTACATGCGTGGCTGAATTCAGGACAGTATATTGAAAACTTCCTCCTAGATGACTGACCAGAGCCAAAGCTGCTGCCTGCTTCGGCTAAGAGAGGGAGAATCACATACTAGAACAACAGTATTGAAGTTTGAAATAGCCAGCATGGATTTTGCTAAAGGTTTTTGTGGACATTGATTGAAATGTTGGTCTCAAAGGCAAAAACAGAGTAGTGCTTATTTTTAGCAGCCACAGATCAAAACCAAATCAGAGCCCACAGAAATAAAGCAAACATACAATAAAGCACCTTTGGTGGTGCCTGGAGTTAGGCACTCCTGGTGCCTCACAGGTAAGGTGGGACCTGAAAATACCTGGGATCTGCTGTAAAAGCTGCAATTTCTCTAAGTCAGTGTGCTGTGGCAAAGGCATTTTCTGTCCATGCCACTGCTTGGCTGCTGAAGGGAACAGCAGCAACTGAGAGGAAGAAGAGGGTACTCACCAAAGTCATTGGCACAGAGGCTTTCCAGGATCTCCCTGGCAGTGCTGGCCTCCTCAAGCTCGCAGTCCTTGCAGCTGGCTCGGGGCACTGCTGCAACAGAAATTTGGTTATAACACCCTTGTCAAGCTTCACTGGAAAATGCACAATGAAATTTTGAGATCTGCAAATGGTGGCTTGCTGCTTCGAAGTGACACTTCTTCCTGAGCTACGCAGTCCCTGCAGAGACATCTCAGACTGCCAGGGTGGGAAATGTTAAGCTCTCCTTCCTATGACTGGAGCAGGTCCCACTTGTGCTTTGTTCAGACTTCTGTGTGTTGCTACATTTTAAAACAGTAGTGAAAATGTTTAATGAAGATCTCCTAGTTTGGATGAAACAGCAAAGCCAGTGCTGTAGCTACACTCCATCAGTGATGCTGAAATGATGTTGTTGAAATGTCTGTTCTCCCCTTAACTGCTCTTGAATCTCCCCCAGTGTTCATCAGTATCTGGATGTTTAATTTAGTCTTTCAGACAGTCAGATTTTTTTCTGGTATAACTCATGCCTGCAGAGGCTCATGTTCCTATGTGGTGTTTCCCAATGTTTAAAGAGAAGGCTTGCAAAATGTTTCTTTTTGCATGTTTTTAAACCTGGGACACAACTGAAAGATCAGGGCTGCAGCTCCATAGCTCTGCTGGAAGCACATCTCGCTGCCGGGAGCCTGCACTCTGTGAGCTCCCCCGCTGTGCCTGGGCTGGAGGCTTTACAGCCATTCCTTCCCCCTGCCCCTAACCCTGCGGGGTCTGGTGGCACCCAGGGAGCTAATGAATACAGCAGAGAGAGGAACAAGCCACAGTCAATGTTATGCTAATTTTCTAGACACAGTTCCCAGAGAGAACAAAACTACAATTTATGATTTTTTTTTTTTTAAATACAGCTTAAAACCAGAAATATTCAGAATAGAAACAAGTCATAGGATCGTCCTTTTGAGCTTTCAGTGTTACACATGGGAAAGTACATGAGGAAAAAAGCTCTTACTTCTCCTGCTGGAGGCATTTTCATCCATGGAGACTGCTGCGATGCACAGCTCGTGATCTGCAGGGAACTTGTTGCAGTTCAGGATTTCGGGCCAGGGGTATCCGTAACAAGCCATGACGGGCGCGCAGCTTCTCTTGACGGCTTCGCAGAGGCTGCGGCAGGGGTAGATGAGCCTGGGGAGGGGATGGGGGTTCAGCACCTCCACACGCCTGGCAGCAGGCTGAGGGTCAAGCCCCGGCACCACTGCTGCACACAGGGCTGTGTTGCACACTGCAGTGCTAGCATTAATTGGGGATCTTTGATATTTTTGAACATTCACGTCCAGGCAGGAAACAACGAATTTCTGAGGACAGGGGGGACGAGGCTGATCCGTACAGGCTGCTGTCAGAACCCCTTCGCCCCCCGCCCCCCCAGGGATCTTCTCTAGTTGTGTGAAGGCTGCTTACCTTTACAGGTGCCATATTAAATACCCTATTTCCTTATCAGCTCTGTACTTTGAGGACTACACCTCAGAATTGGGGATTTCCCTCTGCTGCTGGAACTGTTGGGCTGAGAAACATGTTTGGGGCCGGAGCTTGGATGAGGGGCTTCATGGGAGGTAGGAGGTGAAGATGGTGGGTGCCAGCAGCTACTTTGGTGTACAGGGGGGTGGCCAGGCAGCAGTGCCTGGGGTGGTAGAGCAGGAAAATCTAAAGAAGAGAACCTAATGTTTCTGCTCCTACAAGATGAAATGCTCGTGTTTTGCTTTCACCCAGCTGAGTAGTCTGGTTGCCCCTTGCCGAGAGAGGCAGCATGGCTTCTTGGGGACTGCACTGATCACATCACATGCATTTTCTGTCCAGAGGCACATGCACTTGTGCTCTTGGGGAGAGTTAACTATTACAGCTGAAATAACTTGTAAAAACATCTTACCTGTCCAAGCAGATTGGTGCAAAGAGGGAGCAGAGGAAAATCCTTGCATCTGGGTGGCACTCCCTGGCCAGCAAGGGCAGCCAGCTGGAAGACTGCTGGATGACTTCGGTCATGGTCTCATGCTCCAGCAGGTTGGGGATCCTCATCTCGGAGTAGCCGATATCGTAGCACAAGGCCATGCGGTGTGGGATGGGCATGCAGCTGGAGGATCTCCTCAGGTAGCTCGCCCAGGCTCCTGGAGAGCCCCAGAGCAGCAGCCGCACCATGAGACCCAGCAGCCATGGGCCACCCCCCCTCGAGGGGTGCCTGCAGGGGGCTGTGACCATGCTCAGAGCGGGAGGACGGGCAGTGCACCCCGGACTGAGCTGCTCCTGACTGTGGGATGCCTTTTATAGCCTAGGAGCCACCTCTCTGTCAATCCATCCTCATTAAGTGCGGCCCTTTCAGAGCTCTCATGGGGAAGACAATGCTCCAATTTTCGTTTGCCAGCGGCCCCGATTGTTTGTATTTTAGCAGGGGTTTGGCTTAGATCAGCAGGTGTGGAAATGAGGGCAGTTGGGGAGGGATGAATGACTTGGCCCATGTGTCTTGGGGCTCTTTCAGCCGAGATTGAATCTCTGTTGGACACCAGTGCTCCAACCCATCCCCTTTCTCTTGCTCCAGGATTAGTCATTATTTCATAAACCCCAATGTTTTCCTCTCTTTTGTTTTTTGTAAAAGCAATCAAGTGTTGCTCAAAGTCAATTAGGAGGCATTTGTTTAGCTGGATCTATTGTTGAACAGGCAGGGAGATAGGATGGTCTCACAGCCAGAAGTTAACTGTTTAGGAGAGCTGAGAGAAGAGAGGAACTAATTTGCAGGTGTGGAGCCAGGTTGTTTGCAGATGGGATTGGCAGCACTCAGCTGGAAACGCTCTCACTTTGCAACCTGCATGGCAGCGCGCTTTCTGGTTAACAGAATTCCTACTTCATTCCGAAATCCTATTACTACCACTGGAGAGCAGAATTGTCGTTCCTCCAGCACATAATTAAGATTCCAAAATCCATCATTATTGTAGCCCAGTTTGGGGAGCTGGAAATACTGGGGGTGCTGGCTGCCAGCACACGCAGTTCATTTGGATCTGGTGCCATGCCACGAGGTTCAAACTGGTCAGTGGAAGCTCCAGCTCCGAAACATCCTCTGGCACAAGGACCCTGCGCTGCCTGTGGCGGAAATTACTTCCTGGGAGGGTGTTATGGATACAGCTGGCTGCATTGTGTTCCTGGGGCTTCCCAGGAACAGCTCATTCTCTGCAGGGCTAGTTCTGGTCTGTACTTAGCAAGAAGCCAACTGCTTATTGACAGCTTGAGCCGATACAGTTGATTTCAGGTCACGGAAGTAATTAATTCCCCCCCCCCCATTTGAGGATTGCTGCCATAGTTGATCTGTAACGTGTCTTTGGCACATACCTGCAGGAGCTCCAGGGACCTGCAGTTTTGCAGAGCAGGACCTTGGGTCTAGGAGCGTTTAAGCTGTCCTGCCTTGGTGGCTTTTCTTCCCCTTTTCAAAAACCTCAGTAGCTGGTTACCAGATCACCTCAGCAGTGACAGATACCAGCCAGGAGGATCCTCTCAACCTCATGGGCCACCGTCTAACTCTGGGATGGGACCTTGCCAGCGCTTTCCAAGTGCACACCCAGTGAACCATGGAGCTAGAAATCTCCTTGTGGTCATGGGTGGATTTCTCTGGATTTAAATTTGCTTGGGATCCTGGAATTGCCTGATTGCTGCTGGGTTTATGCTGAAAAGGAAAGCTGGTAATTACCTGGGTATGGAGTGTGGCATCCTCCATGTGCAGTATCTTCCCCTTTAATATTGCGTTTGAAGACCATTTTTAGTGGAGGACCAAGGGAATGAGTGGGAAAAAGAATTTTTCTCCTTTCTGTTTGAGTTTCATAGTAGAGTACTGGGCCATGCTCCCCTAAATTATGTGTGTGAAAGGTATTTGGTTTTGTGCAAAGAACAAGGAAGCCTGAAACCCTGGCCATCACCACTGCCCACTGTAAAGATTTTTGGCCTCCCTTCCTGTAAAGCAGCAATTCCCAGACTGTGATTAACATGGCACCTTTGAAATGGTAATATGCAGCGATATGCACGTTTGTTCACTCCTTTGTCCATTGTGGTATGTGTGAGAGAGTTTAAGGGCTTGACCTCTGGATCCAAACATTTAGGAACTGCTGCTGTAAAAATACCTGCTTCCAGCAGCTCAGCAGCTCAGGTGTGTGATGTGTGCTCTTTGAGAGCTCTTCTGGTGGAAGGATGGATGTCTTTGAATGTCCCAAACTTGGGCAGTTCCTAAATTACACCCCACCTCTTTTTTTTTTTTTTTTCCTGAGTCTCCTGCCACTGGTGTGGGATCCACTGTAACAGTTCCTCAGTCTCTGTTGGTGCTCACACTTTTGCTTTAGAAATTCCTGACTTCCTGACAGAGGAGGAGTGCAAGCTCATCGTCCATCTTGCAAAGCTGAAGGGGCTGCAGAAGAGCCAGATCTTACCAACAGATGACTATGAGGAAGCCATGGAAATGATTGAAATCAGTCAGATGGACATTTTCAATCTCCTGGACCATAATCAGGATGGGCAGCTGCAGCTCAAAGAGGTAGAGTGTGGGACAGACCAGGAGTGGTTTGCTGGGCACCCTCTGGCAGGTCCCCTCTTCAGATGGTCTCTTGGTTACTCGTGTGCTTGGGTAGGGCAGACCCCGGTATATACCCATCAGTATTTGCTGGATTTTATGTCTCAAGGCTTGTGCTGGCCTTCAGCATGGAAGTTTCTGGGGCAATGTGCAGTAGTTATCATGCTATTGGGAGGTAGCAGTGGTCCTTGGCAGGACACGTGTTTTGAATATGCTGGATAAAATGTTCCTTGTGTTGTGGGTTGCCTCTTGCTGGGTGTCCCAGGAAGTGAGTTTGTTGCCTGGGCCCTGCTTTGTGCAGCCTGTGGGAAACTCGCTGTGTGAATTCACAAGCCCCAGCAAAGCCACCCCTGTTGAGGAGCCCAGGGGGGATAATGAGCACACTGTCCACAGCTCTTCAGCACCCTTGCCCTTCATAGGAGGGTGCATCAGGGCAGGTCCTGGCAATTCAAGGATATCCCTCCCTAGGCTCCCATTTCAGGTGGAGCCAGGGGTCTGACTCATCCTATGAGCCACAAGTGTTGTATAGTATGGGGAACTGCACCAGTGACAATGCAGGACAAGGCTCCTTTCTCTGGAGCCTGCTGGGAGCTCCTCAGGGTTCTGCATCTCTCTGTACGTATGAAAAGGAAGCATTTTGTTCCAAGCCCTTATCTTGGACAAGTAAAAACATTCACTTTTATCATCAATAGCTTTACTTTCCCTTGAAGAGAAAGAGCTGTGCTCCCTCCACCTCAGGGCTGGTTAACCAAGTCCCAGCAGTCGTTTGCCATGACCTAAACTGGAAATAACAGCACTCACCAGCCACACTCTGTGTGTGGCTGCCAGATGATTCTCACCGCAGTCGGGTTTCTGCGGAAATGTGCCGATGCCTGGCTGGCTCTGCAGAGGAGAGCCTGCCAGGCCTCACAGAGGGAATCTGCAGGGGTTCAGGAGTAAAAGAAACCAGTGCCCTATGTTGATCCATTTATGAATTTCAGGTGTTGACCCACACACGGCTTGGGAACGGCAGGTGGATGACCCCCGAAAACATCCGTGAGATGTACACAGCAGTCAAGGCTGATCCTGATGGGAATGGTAAGACCAGCATTTTGGGAATCTCTTTTGCCCTCAACACGTTGGATGCCTCACGCAGCCATGTGGGGCAGAGCAAGAGCCGTGTCCCTGCCCTGGCCTGTTTCTCTAGCTGAGTTCTTCAGAGGAAAGTAATACTGCTTTAGAGACCTTCTCAGGAAAGTAAACTCAGTGTAAACCTGATATCACAGCACTCCTGCCCCTGCATCACCAGTCTAACAGCAGACTGGTCCACCTGGGCTTGGGTTTTGCAGGAGTAGGACCAGAATACAACTCTGCACTCCCTCTCCCCTGTCAGACCTGCCTTGGATTGTGCCCCATAGTAGCAAGACCTTCGGGGTGCACTTTTGCTCCCCTTGTCTGACAGACGGCTCTGGCTCTGACTACAGAGCTCTTGTTACCTGGGATGCAGGTGTTAAGACTCCTTCCACGCCCCCCTTGTTTTCAGGGAGACTTCTGCAGCAGGCTGGGAGTCCCATGTCACTGGCAGTGGAGGTGAGGATGGTCTTGTCAGTGTTTTTCACTGGCCCCCCTCTCTGCCACTGCAAACTCTCTGTATTCCATGAGGCCACTTCTGCCCCTTCCTGCCCCTCGTCTCCCTAGGGCTTCCACTGTCCGGATGAGCACTCTAACCTCTGCTGCTCTAATTAGAGTGGCCTCAATTAAGCAGCACTCCATTTCCTAATCAAATTAAGTGAATGCACAGGCTCTGCACGCTCTCTTCCAGTGACCTCGCATTGAGAGCTGCCCAGGAGGAGCTGCTTTGGAGTTGAAACAGTACCAGTGTGAATGCATAAATATCCGGAGGGCACCCTGTGCCCTCTCCTCCAGGCTGGTGGCATTCTTGGCAGGGGTATGACTGAGTCCTCAGTGGCTTTTCCACTGTTCTGGACATCAACAAATGAAAGGTCCTGTTAAAGGCCTCCTGGCAGGACCTTGCTTCCAGAGTGCTGCTTCCCTCTGTTGTTAGATTGGTACGTGACACTGAGGGACCAGGTCACAACCTGGATGTGGCCCTGCGTCATTGAAGACCGTGGGGAGTGAGGGGAAGTGGGGACAGAGAGACACTAGGAATAATAACAGTGCATCATTTGGTTACGACCACTGGCACCTGAGGAACTGTCCCAGGCTGACCCTGGTGGCTGGTCCTTCCTGCTGCCAGGGGGTCCTGTGCCCAGGGAGCAGAGCTGGCACCCAGCAGCGCTGGGTTTGCTGCCTGAACAAGCTCCACTCCCAGCCCATGGTGTGTGCTGGCTGCTGGGCAGCACAGGGCACGGCACTGCACACCGGTGTCAGGACCAGTGCGAGGCTTCCCTTCTCCAGAAAGAGGAAACAACAAATGTGAGGACTTTTCTGAAGCCAAATAAGCCCAAAGTCCACCCCTTGCTGAGTCCAGTTGAGTGCAAACAAGAAATACCTGTTTTAGGAGAAACCACTTTTTAGCTCTCACTTTTCTTTTACTTCTACCTCCACAAGATCATACTCTGATGTATTCCTCACTCGTGTTTTGCAATTACACAAATGCAGGACGATGTACTGCTTGTTTCAGGTTTGGCTTTTTTTAATTACCCCACAAAGTCTTGTGGAAAATGTGGTTTGAGGTGTCCCACTCTGTCCTTAAACATGTTTATTTAAATATCTAAGTAACAAGCCCCAAGACACTGGGTGGCACAGACTTTTTTGTGTGTGTTATAACTGTAGTGGGCTGCTTCTCTCTTTTGATGGATTGGCTTGTGTGTTTTAGGAGCTTTTTAAAGTTCAGAATGGTGCTTTGCCTGTCCCAGTTCTGACTTTGCATGGTTCACTTTAGCAGGTTGCTGTATGTCCTCTGCTGCAGGCGAGAGCATTGCTGGGGCCCGTGATCCTGGGTGTAGCCTATGGTGGGCACAGGACCCTGACCGGGGTCTGTTTGAGGAAGGCAGTTTCTGCAGCACCCTCAGCTGTTTTTTCTCTCAGTACAGGGTGCCAAAAACTATTAACCTGCACCAGAGTCAGGCAGCTTTTCCTCTGTTCCCATAGGTGTGCTGAGTTTGGAGGAGTTCAAACAGTTGAATATCCGTGATTTCCATAAGTATATGGGAAGCCAGAAGGTGAAGATGAGTGACCTGGTGCGCAACAGCCAGCACACCTGGCTGTACCAGGGTGAGGGGGCACACCAGGTCATGAGAGCCATACGCCAAAGGTAAGGGCCAGGCAGGCAAGGGGTGGCTGGGTTTGGGGAGGCACGAGGATCACCTGTGCTGGGAGAGGCAGGGGCAGACTTGCTAATATCCACGTTTCCTAATTGTGTGAAAGTCTTTGGAGTATAAAGAGCATTGAACACAGACACAAAATGGGAAGAGAAGGTTTTCATTAGAACAAGAATTTGTATTGTCCCGTGGAAAGGGAAAAAGAAAAATCAAACCTTTCAGCATCTCCATTCACTTTTGGGAACAGCCCTATAAAACCAGGAAGATTTGGCAGTATATGAAATACTTCATTCCAATTAGTAAATGAGCTTACTGGGAGAAGCTGCCCATTTCCAATGCTGTCTGGGTGCCAGTAGTTACTGTCATTTGCTGTAGTTACTCATGCATTTCACTAAAATCTGTCTTAGCTATTCAGAACTGACTTTTTAACAAGCATGACTTCACCAAAAGTAAGCCAGTCCTCCAAGCACACATATTGTAGGGCAGCTCACGGCAGATGGGAGAACCTCTTACCCTTCCCCTCATCTCAGATGAAACCCAGCACTCAGGCCAAATCGTGTAGCGTTGGTGAGTTTCAGATGGTTGGCTGGAGACTCTCTTTTTCTTGTGGTGCTGGTCCTCACCCAGAACATGGGTGGGTAAATCTGTCTTGAGGCTTGAAAACGGCTGTTGGCCACTCCTTTTCTTCAGCGCATTCCAGCGGGAGAATGGGGTCGCATATTGCCTTGATTAGAGCAGACTGTGGCTGCCACCTTCTCTGTGCCAGCCAGCACACACACCATGTATCGCCATTCCACTTGGACACTCCTCAGTTGGCTGTTAGGAGGATGTGAAGACACAGCACTGAAGGAGGCTGTTAGACCTCCCTGGGACCGTGCAGTGCCTGGAGGGGCTTTGCCATCCTGCCCGGGTGCCATGTTCTCCTTGCACCTGCCTCAAGGGCTTCACTGGTCCAGATTCTCAGAGCTCTGAGTGTTCTTTGGCAGGTCTCAAGACGTACCTGCTTACCTTGGGGATGATCTCAGATGTAGCAGTGGAAAAATCCCAGAGCAGGAGGGCTCCGGTCTCCTTGATCACTTCCAGTGCCCCTCTGCCCTGGGGGAGGCTGCTGCAAAGGCAACAGGGAAAGGTGAGTTAGGTGAACAGACTATTCCTAGAGCTAGTCTCTCATTCACTCTCAGCAGGGGCCCTGTGCTTTGCTAACTGTCCCTGAGGTCTGTAGGTGGTGTGCAGGAGTCCAGAGAAGTGATGACACATGAAGGCTCCAGGGACACGCACAGAAAGAAAGGATCTTGCTGAGCAAGCAAAGTCTTCCAGAGAGCAGTCCTGCTGGAGATGCATCCTTCGGTTTTGGTTTCTTGGTTTTTTTATTAACCTTGACCAGGGCTTTCTGACTGATACTGATGGACCAACAGATCTATAAGGATCTATAAGGTTATCTCTTGGCATGCAGCCATCCGCCTCTCCGGTCTGTTGGGGAAGGGGGTTCTCTTTCTCTGGATTTATTCACTGCTTGGGAGTAGCATCTGACCAGGGTGAGGGTGCTTCCCACTCACCTGCCCTGCTCTTCCCCAGGGTGATGCGCCTGACTCGCTTGCCCCCCGAGATCGTGGAGCACAGCGAGCCCCTCCAGGTTGTGCGGTACGACCAGGGAGGGCACTACCATGCCCACATGGACAGTGGCCCCGTGTTCCCCGAGACTGCCTGCAGCCACACGAAGCTCGTCGCCAACGAGAGCGCTCCTTTTGAGACCTCCTGCCGGTAAGCTCTGCCCTGACTGTCTGGAGTGCATTAGAGAAGGGGTGTGGAGAGACACGTCACCTCGCCTCGCATGCGACTTGGTGCTTGGGTTATGGGGCTCACAAACCAGCTCAGGAGATCACTGGCATTAAAGGTGTTTGAAAAGGAAGGTGGGCAAATCCTGTGGGTCCTCACAAGGAGGGCAGAGTGATGTGCAGAGCTGCTGGGCTGTCCCCATCAGAGTCTACAATCACACTCTCACTGTTCTGGGTAGGGATTTTCTTTGTGTTATTCTTTGAGAAAAGCTTATGGTGTAAATCATTTGCCTTGTTATGTCTTTGAGGAGCTGCTGTATGTATGGTGGAGGGGCAGGGTGTGTGGAGAGCCCCCGTGCCTCTCCTCCAGGTGTTCCAGGTGTACCCCCTGACAGCCCCTCTGTCTTGCAGGTATGTGACTGTGCTGTTCTACCTGAACAATGTGACTGGGGGAGGCGAGACAGTCTTTCCTATTGCTGATAACAGGACGTACGAAGAGATGGTAAATGAACCTCACCTTCATATTACCCCTGGGGATTCTGAGTCGTGCTTTAAATGTCTTCATTCACTGTGGCTGCAGAAGGGGGCTTGTGTGTGAGGCTGGTGAGCATTAGGGAAGCTGTGCTCTGCTTAGGCCTTCTCCCTCTGAGGCCAAGGGAAGAGGCACAGGGCTTTGACAGCTGCAGCTCTCTCTGCTCAGAGGTGTGAGGGGCAGTCTCTTGGCCTTGCAGCCACAACACAAGTCCTGCTTGCTTCTCTCTGGACAGGTTTCCTTAGACTAAGCCTTGGCAGATATGTTGTGCTCCTGCCAGGCAATGTGTTAAGGAGTGGGCAGCTGCTCAGAAACAGGTTATGGACCTCCAGGGGACTGAAATGGGCTGCTCTGGGTGGGTTGTGAAAGCTTCTGTGTCACCCTTGAGCTGTCCCTGTGGGGCAAGGAGCAGGGTGATGGCTGGCAGCAGGGGCAGCCCAGTGCGTGCACCTCATTCCAGCCCCGTTGGCGACACCTTCTGTGTGGTTCCTCCCCAGTCTTTGATCCAGAACGACGTTGACCTGCGAGATACTCGGAAAAACTGCGACAAGGGCAATTTGCGAGTGAAACCTCAGCAAGGCACTGCTGTCTTCTGGTACAACTACCTGTCTGATGGAGAAGGTATGGGCTTGTTTCAAGACTTGGCTCTTGGAAGGGGTAGGACTGCAGGAGGTGACAGCCATCGTCTTCTTGCTGTAGCTGGTAGCTCAGAAAACAGCCAAAGGGGGGTAGCTGCCTGCTAGTGGGAACTGTAGAGTCTTCTTGTCACCAGCTGGGTAGGAGCTTCCTGACTCTGAAAGGCCTTTGTTTACAGGCAGTAGGTCAGTGGCTCCTGATGTCTTTGGGGGACGGGACTAGCTAGCAAACAAAGACCTTGGCTGCACTCGGCACCGCCAGCTGCCTCCCATCCTGCTGTGCGAGCTGAAACTCCTGCTGGAACTTGATCTGCAATTCAAAATGTGTCACTGATGTGGTGTTGCCCAAAGGGGTGGGGAGGGGAGGTAGACAAAGGCACGGCCGTCAGCTCTGCAGCACAGGCAGGCAGGGGCCACCCCACACAAGGCTTGGGGCCGACGCCTGCTTTGTAGCTCAGGCGCAACCCCGTGGTATCTGTCCTTGGGGCTGTTTTTGTCATGAAGCACAGTGTGGTTTGCCCTGACAGGCTGGGCTTTGACATGAATATTCCAGGCTGCTGGTGAGCATGGCTCCAGAGGGTTTCGATAGCAGATTTTGAGCTGTGGTGGGAGGAAGGAGTATAAATTCCCAGGGCCCCTGGGAGCAGCCCATGTTTCCATCTCTAGAAGATCCACAGAGAGGAGGTCACAAGACCAGTGTTTGGGCTGTTGGGTGAGAATATCAAGGCCATCACTCTGCTGTGAGAAGAGCCCTGTTGCGTTTTTATGAGCAATTTGTTCCTAAATGGAAAGTAGCTGCAGATGCAAGTCTGCCACAGAAAAACCATGGGACCTCTATAAAGAAAGGGTAATTTAGAACTGCTGAAATGCAATCTCTAAAATGGCCATCAGCCTCTGACTTCTACAGGCCTTCTAGCAGCAGCACTCATCTCTTCCATGCCAGCCTCCCTTTTTGGGAAGAGTTGAGAAAAACAGCAGCTGTGATGCAGAATGCGAGAGCCCCTTGTGCTGAGTGGAGACATGGAGTCAGTGAGCATTTTGCACCCAGGAGCGTACCCTGGTGAACTCCTCATAGGCGCTAGGGTGGGGTGGCACTAAGATGGAGGGGTGCCAGGAGGAGCAACTCCTGTAAGATGTATCTCAGCTTAAATCCAAGCAGGCACTGCGTGCAGGAGAGCTGACATCGGTGTTTGCTGGCCAGGTGTCCCTGTGCGCTCCCGGTTCTGCCTGCCCTCCTTGCAACCTCCTACCAGGACTCTGCTCTTTTGCAGGCTGGGTGGGGGAGCTGGATGACTTCGCCCTGCATGGGGGCTGCTTGGTCACCCAAGGCACCAAGTGGATCGCCAACAACTGGATCAATGTGGACCCCAACCGCCGGCGGCAGCAGCAGTTCCAGCAGGAGATGGAGCGCTATGCAGGGGCAGGGGCCGATGCGGGGGCCGGGGCAGGAGCCCCGGGCGAGTGGACAGTGGACAAAGCCTACAGCGGAGTGCACTTGGAGCTCTAGGCGCGGGGCCCCGGCCGCGCGCACGTGGCCTTTTCCCGCGCTGTGCGGGGGGGCGGGGCTGCGGACCATGTGCGCGGCGGGGCCGCGTCGCGCGCCAATAAAGCGTGAGAGACGGGTGCCGCCTCCGCGTGCTCTGGGGGCGGGCCCGCGGGGCTCGGCCAATGGGCGGCTGGCGGGGTGG
>VXAY01003228.1:160968-174515 GCA_013399855.1 Oxyruncus cristatus | reverse complement strand
AGCCCGGCGGTGGTGCCAGGGGGGCCCCGTGGGGTGGCCTTGGGGTGTCCGTGGGCCCCGCGTGTCCCAGCTGCTCCCTGTCCCTGCAGGGCGCCGTGCCGCGGTCACCGGCTCACGCCGGCGGACGACGAGATGTACCAGCGGACGCGGGTGACGGTGCTAGAGCCCGAGTCCCCCAACATCATGTTCATCGAGGGCTACAGCAACCGCGGCTTCACCATCAGCGGGGACGTGGTGGTGGGGCCCTGCGCCGTCCTGCCCCGCAGCATCCTCCAGTGGAACGTGAGTGCCCGGCGGCGGGGCCGGTCCCCGCACCGCACCGGGGCGGCCCCGCTCAGCAGCGGTCGTGTCCTTGCAGGTTGGCTGCCACCGGGACATCTCACATGAGAGCCTGTCGCTGTTCCGGCTGCTGGAGCCCCACATCGGTACGTGGGGCAGGAGGGGCGCGGGCCACCCCCTCTCCGGGCTCCCGTCGGGGCTGGTGGTCCCTGCAGGGGGGGTAGCTCCGGGCCGAGGCAGCCCCAGTGCCGCCCTACCCACCCTTTTCGTGTCCTGGTTGCAGAGATCTTGGTGCTGGGCACGGGGGACAGGGTGGAGCGGCTCCATCCCGGCATGCTGAAGCAGATGCGGGAGTGCGGGATTGCTGTGGAGGTACAGGACACGGTAAGGAGGGGTGAGCACAGGCAGCACCCCAATGAAGGGGAGGGCTGTGGTCACTGGGAGACTCTCCTGGGGATGGGCAGGAGAGAGGGGGTCATGTGCCCTGTGGGGAAGAGCTGCATCTCCTTCCTGAGCGCTGGAGCTTCACTCACTCCCTTTTCTGTTCACAGCCAAATGCATGTGCAACCTTCAACTTCCTAATGAGTGAAAAGCGCATGGTGGCTGCTGGGCTCATCCCTCCGCGGGGCACCTACCAGGGGATGTAGGCACTACCTGCCACGGCTGTGGGCTGAGTGGGGCTGCCCCTGCCTGCCTGAAGCCCCCGAGGGTCACCGTTCCCAAGGGAGACACACTTCAGTCTGGACTGTGGAGCTGCTGGCTGGGCGGTGGCTCTGCACACAGGAGGGCTCTGAGATGCGTGGGCTTAGTTCTGGCCTGCAGTCCTGGCTTCTCGGCCTCCCTGCCCAGTCTGGGCTGGAGCTGCAGGGCACAGGACACGATTTACCACTCCCACAGCCTTGCCAAGGTCGTGTCCCACGTCTTGGCAGCAAGAAGCCCTGCCTCAAGGCAGGGTGGAGGCTGTAGGGGTGAGCTGCACACCCCCTGGGCATATCTGGGGCTTCATGAGATAAATACATGTAAATGGGAAATACAAGGAATTGTGTGGTGGTTAATGTACAGCGCAGCGAGGCTGTAACTCGCTAATGGGGCATGGGTTCACCCTGGACACTGGGGTAGTGCATAGTGCCAGTGGTGCCACGTGCCAGCAGCTCCCTGAGCACAGCCGCCACCACCACCAGCTGCTGTGTCCCAGCTGGTGCCTGGACTCTTCTGTGGGGCTTTGTACCACCCCACAGTGCCCATGCCCCTTGTGCAGCTTCAGCCTGCTGTCGGTCCAGGGGTGCTGCATCCCCTCTCCTTAGATGCTCAGCTTAAGCAGGGAACATGAAGGGGACCACTGTCCTGTCCCCCCACCTTGCACTGGTTAAGGTCAGGGATGTCACTGCTGGGGAAGAGGGTACATTACCTAACGGCAGCCTTGTGCCCTAAACTTGCCATCTCCACGGGGCCAAGGTGGTGGGATGAGTTAAAGAGTGCATTAATGAGTTTCTAACACTGACACCACGAGGTTGTAGTTCAAGGCTCTGTTTTTAGCGTGTGTAAATCCAATTTGACATCCCCAAACCACTGGGAGTGGTGGGAGAGATGTGTACGTGAGTGGGACACACACAGCTGATACAGCTGTTAAAATACTCGTCACCTGGTGCTGCATACATACACAAGCACCCAAGTGCTTATCATTGCAGCAGCTGGACTGGGAATGGGGTCCTGCAGCACCCCAGCTGCTGCCACAGCTAGGTTTGGCAGCTCCCAGGACGAGCTAACAGCTCTGTAAAACCATTTGCTTTCTTGCCCAGCAGCCACTTGCTTTCTGCATTCAGGAGGGATTTTCCAAGACCCACACTGTATTATCTATTATCCACTTAGCTGTCTCAGGCTGTCCCTTCCCTGTTCCCATTCACATGCACAGTGTCCCTTCTGGGGTCATGAGCTGCTCCTGAAGCTGCTGGAAGCAGAGAGCCAAGGAAGGAGACCAAGGGACGTAATGAAGGAAGAGGGGCTCTGGGCTGACACCAACTCCACAACTTTTCCTCTTTTATTGTAAAACATGGCAAACGTGTGCAAGGCTCCAGCCCAGGATCACAGCTCCAGGGCGGTGGGTGGGCCCCGCAGGTGGTCAAAAAGCAGCCAAGGGACAGCGGGAGCTCCAGGCAGCCCAGAGTAATGGCACTTCTGCAGCAAGAGCAGCTCCCGCGCAGGGCGGCGCAGGGCTGAGTGGCACAGGGACAGACACAGACTCATCTCCTTCAGAAGAGGCGCTTCTCGTACCTGTGAGGGGAGCAGCATGTCAGAGAGCCCTTTTACTGACCCACCTCACCCAGGCCAGGGACCAAAGGCACAGTTAGAAACAGTTCCTGCCAGCCCACAGAGGGGAACAGCCCCTGCACCCTGACAGCTGTGAGAGGAGTGCTGGCCTAGGCCAGACGACAGGCTGCGGGTCAGCTGGGCTGCACCGGGAAGCCAGCAGCACACCAAGCCAAAGGCACAGCAGCTGAGGCACAGGATGGCTGTGCCTAAACCCACCAAAACTCCACTGGGACATGGGTCCAGCCAAAAGCACTTACGAGTGAAGGCCGTGCACCCCTCCTTCCACCTGGGCAGATGTTGTCCTCTTCTCAAACTTCAGCTCTCCCGAGTACATCATGGCTCTGAGGGGGAAGGACAGCTGTCACAGGCCAGGCAGAGTCCTGGGAAGACAGTGCTCTGGCACATGCTCAGCTGGAGCAGCTGGGACAGGGGTCACTGGTTCCCCCAGTTGCAGCCAAAATGGTCTTCGCTGTGCTCCCAAGAGCCAGGTAGAGTAAAATAACCCCACCATTTCAAGCCTAGCCAGCTGAATATGCCACAAGAGACCACACTCCTGCACCCCTAGGGCTGGCAAATCCATGACACAGTGCCCACTGGAGACGAGGGAAGAGGGTCATAGCGAGGTCAAACGACCCAGAACACAGCACAGTGTGGGTAGAGCTGCCTGGGGACTCCAGACAGCAGCACCATGACCTAATCAAGGCACAGGGAAACACTCACCGGACTTGGGTCAGGCTCTTGGCACCAATATCCTGGCAGGAATGCTGGATCCCAGCTATCAGGTATGGAATGAATTTGTGGATAGAGCCCTTGTCTTGCACCGCGCCAGAGACCCCCTGGGCCACTTTGATTTTGTCTGTCTCACTGCATGGGAGCACAAACCAAGGATGTTTGTGAAGCAGAGAAGCCCCACAAGCTCAACCTGTTGCCCCCAAAGCACCATCTCTGACCTGAAATATCGGTTCTGGCTGCCCAAGTTCTTGTCCATGGCATCTAGTGAGCCCATGCCACGGTACTTCTTCAGCCTGATTCCATCCGAGAAGAAATACTCGCCTGGGGCCTCCGTGGTGGCAGCCAGGAGAGATCCCATCATCACTGGCACAAGAGATCACCAGGGATAGCATGTCAGCAGCAGTGGCCACAAACCCCTCAGGCCCGCTGGGCACAGCACTGGCTGCACCCCCCGTGCCCCCAGACACCTGCAGGTCAACACCTTTGTGCCCATATGGAAACGCTTCCTAGGAGGCTCCCTGCAGTGGTGCTCACCTGTGGAGGCCCCGAGTGCCAGGGCCTTGGCGATGTGCCCG
This sequence comes from Oxyruncus cristatus, assembly GCA_013399855.1. Taxonomy (NCBI): domain Eukaryota; kingdom Metazoa; phylum Chordata; class Aves; order Passeriformes; family Cotingidae; genus Oxyruncus; species Oxyruncus cristatus. The sequence continues at coordinate 170,619 of VXAY01003228.1, read as the reverse complement.
ACCGTCTGGATGCCTCCGTCGGCGATGACGGGGACGCCGAACCTGCGGGCGTACTCGGACACCTTGTACACCGCGGTGGCCTGGGGGCGGCCGCACGCCAGCACTGCAGAGAGAGCGGGCAGAGGGTCAGCTCCACGCACAGCCACGGCCCCTCCCCAGCAGGCCCTTCCAGGCTTCCAGCACACACATGCTCCAGCACTCAGAACGCACAAGTCCCTGGATGCTCCTTTCCTAGTCGAGTTGCGAGAGAAGCAGATGCCCAGGAGGTGCCTGCTGGGACATCCTCACAGCCCTCTACTCCAAAAAGCTGTGGGTGACCTTGGGACTGGGGTCTTTGACCGGATGCCTGGGATCAGCCGAGACTCGTGGGTCATCCTGGTGCACAGCAAACGTGTGGGGAGTTTGGGAAGGAAGCAGAGCAAACTCCAAAAGCCCCTCTCCAGAGCATCCCTCGCATTTAGCCACGTTCCACTGCTCGTTCCTTCCTAGTGGTGCCAGACCCCTTCTCCATGTACCCAGCAGCTGTATGATGTGCCTCTTGCATGGAAAGACAGCTGGCTGGGAGAGAACTCGTATGTCTGTATATGTATATATATATTTATATACATAAATATATGTGTATATATATATATACACACATATACACTGCATACACACACAAACACACATGCAGCAGTGGAAAAGGAAACAGGCAGAATGATTTGATAATAATTTATGTCCTGCAATATAGCAAGGAGTTCGTCAAGTTTAGCTGCCCCATGAGGAAGTTATTAGCTTTGGATTTACTTGCTCTTCCCAGTCGGTAGCAGTTACAGGCTTCCTGTTATGTGAGGAAAACCAGCACAGGGCATGTCTTGTAACACATTTGTCAGCCACAGGCATGCAAGAACGCTGAGATAAGCTTCTCTCAGGGAGACTTCCCTTCTCCACAGTTAACTGGAAGCCTTTTCTTCAGTCACAGTTAGTCCCATACATGGGGTAAGATTAAGGCCATGCAGGATTAGTACTTTGGAGCGTGAACTCCAGGAGTGGTTCAGCCTGCCTGGCAGCAGCACTGGCAACACATCCCTGGCAGGGGCCTGCCCAGGCCGGGGGGCTGCAGTTGCTTCACTCCCAGCACTCAGCAGCAGCTGAGGGAGGGAAGCCAGACTCCAGACTGAGATCCTGAAAGAACGGAATTCAATCAAACAGACCCCTGTGTTCAGCTCAGGCTCAGCCAGCCAGGGAGAGGCTGCCAGCTTTATCACCAATGCCCTTAAAGAGATGGTCTCTCGGTGCTGCACTGCTGAAGGCCACGCTGTGGCTGCAAAATGCTGCCAGGGTAGAGCTGTGGAGAGAAACACCAGATTCTGGAAGGGTTTGAGTCCAGGGTCTATGAGACTGTGCCACTGACAGTGCAGGGCCTGCAGAAACCTTGCAAGAACAACCATGGAGACCAGCCCTTTAAGGCACAGCTTGGCTCAGGGCCCCTGGGAGCATGGCACCATTCCGACTGTCCCAGTGCCCTGCGCCACAGCCTTGGAGCCCAGGCTTCCCAAGTGGAGCTGGGAGCACACACATAACACATGGTCAGGGTGAGGGTTTGTCTCTTTCAGTGTATTGGCAAAGGATGGCCCTACAAGATAATCTGCTAGAGAAAACCTTCCGGGATCTGCAACAGAAACCTTTCCCTTTCAGGTGTGTCAGAACTAGGAGAAAGGACAAAGCCTAAGGCTTGGCTTGTTGGGGGCTGCTCGATCCAACTGCATCAGAGGAAAATGGAGCAGAGAATGCTTCACCCTGTGCTGGGCAGGCAAGAGCCCCTTCTCTCCACAGGAACTGGAGGGGAAAGCTGCATTTCTGGTTCACAGCTGCCAAGGTGGCCACGCACAGTGACGTCCCTCCATCGCTCAGGGGAGCCAGCTCCAAGGGAAGCTGGGCCAGCGCACAACTTCCCCACAACTAGGGCTACATTTTAAGCATGGTTGAGGACTGCTTGGGGATCGCCTCCCAGCACTGGATCAGCAGAAGCACGCCTGGCTAGGGATCTAGAAGGGTCAGGCAAAGAGCCCAGTCAGGCTCCTAACTGGATTTTAGAGTGGAGATTGGACAGGCCTGAGTTCCCTTAGCTTGGACAGTTCAGACTCTGCTTTAGGAAATCAGAAAGGCTTCTCAGCTTTCATTTCAGATTCAAAACCAGTATCCAAAGCCACAAAACCCCAAGTGCATCTACAGCTAAATTATTCTCAAACAAGCAGTAGGGCCATGTGCAGCCAAATCAGGGTCCTGCTTCAAGACACATAATTAGGGTTGGGAACAGGGCAAGTGACTTACTATAGGTGCCCGTGACAGTAGAAGGGCATTTGGGGCTGTGGGACTTTAGGTCTGGAGGGATCTTTGGAGCAGCTAAACAAAAACAAACACATACATTTTAGAGACAGAAGAACAGCAGCAGAACAAAGGACCCCAGCAGTGACCCGTTACTGGGCAGAGCATACGGTGTGGGACAGAGCTGACTTTGCAGACCCTTCCTAGCCCGAGCCAAGCCAGAGGCCAGATCCAAGCCATCCAGGCCCGGCTGTGCACAGCGCATGCTCGCCCTACCCCAGCAGCCACCCAGAGAGGTGACCCCTACCCCAAAAACCCAAAGCTCTTGCCCTTAAGAGGGGCAAAAACCTGGGGAGCTGCGGTCAGAGTTTTGCAACCGCATCTCCTGTGAAGCGTCACATTCTACCCCTGCTCTGCTCCTTCCCCAAAACCAGCACCCAATTCCACCCCCGGGGGCAGCTGGGAGGCAGCTCCAGAGACATTCCCCTCACTGCAGATTGGGATGTGCCTCAGTGGGGCCTTTGCCTCAGAGCCAGGGCAGGACATGAGTGTCCTGGCCCTGCTCTGGTATGGAAGTGTCAGCCCAAGGATATCACCACCTCCCTAGAAAGGTGACCCAAGACAGACTGCCCTGACTGTGAACCCCGACAGCAGGCAAAGCAGGAATACAGCACAGCTCCAGGGCTGCTTGCAGGCTGGAATGGGCAGAGCTCATGCAGCCCCTTCAGCCATTGGCTGCCCACTTGCTGCCTTCTGTGGCAAAGACAAGGAGAAAAGCAGAGAGGGGCTGTGTTCTTGGGCTGCAGCACCTTGCTGCACCACCTCTTTGCACCCCACCTGAGGGGTTCTAAAACATGAGGACTGAGCCTGTCCTCAAGGCAGCCTTTCTTCAGGCCCTGGGACGCCCCTCTTGCCTTTTAGCTAAGCGTGACACAGCCCCTGCCCCATACAAGCTGTCTAACTGCAGAGACAACGGCCAGAAATCCCATTTCAGAAATTGCAAAGGCATCGAGCCCAGAAGATCAATAGTCAAGCATCACGCACACTGCTGCCAGAGGGAAAGGGAGTACAGACAGCCCGGTGCACTTCACTCATCAGCACTGGGGATCCAGTAAGCCCCTCTCCCTGCAGAGCTGCCCACCAGCCCCATCCCACACCAAGCCAGCAGCTCCCCCTGAGCAAAGCCACATGTGCCACACCGGCTCTACTCAGTCTCGGTCAGTACTGGGAAATGCCTTTGCTGCTGCTGCCACCCCAAAGGTTGGACCCAGGTGAAGAGAACGTCCTGGACGAAGGGGATGAAAGATGGCTGCTGTTGGACATTGCCCTCACAGTGGGAAAATTCCATCCCAGACTGGCTGCTTTTCAGCTGGGAATTTCTAATTAACAGGTGTCTTCAGCCTATTTAAACGGCTGATCTCTCTCACCTTCCTGTGTGATGCAGATGGAGCCACTGCCCATCCCGACCCTCAGGGCATCGACCCCTGCGTCAATGAGATTCTTGGCCTGAGCAGCAGTCACAACTGTGGGGAGCAGAAACTGGTTTGAAGACAGACAAGCACACTGGCACACAACACTGCTCTGCCCCAAGCTCCCCAGCTGGCTGCCAACCCCCCCTGCCCAGGGCAACAGCCTGTGCTGGAGCCAGGCCTATCTGGGACCAGTGGGTGAGGTGACACTGGACCTTCAAGCTACTCTGCAACGTGCTTCCACCCAAAGGCTGAGGCAGCAGAGGTCATGGCATGGCACCAAACACTTTTTGGGCCACACGAGCTAGAGAGGGCATAGTACAGGGTAGGAGCAGCACCAGCGGAAGAGAAAGACCACTGGGCTCTGCTGTCAACGGGCAGGGAAAATTGCCATTAGATTTCCACACAAGCAATACCCATTATTATGCAAAATTTTAAACTGGTGCGTAAAGCTAATGTGTAACATGCTACAGAAGACTGTAGCACACTGTGCTGCAGAACAAAGGTTTCCAAACATCTGCACCAGCAGGGTACTGCCCTGTGTCTGCAGAGTGGTCTTGCTCTGTTCCACAAGCCAGAGGAAACCATTTTAAGTTCAAAGACGTTTAGCAAGACGACTGTTCCATTCATATCCCTGCAGCTCTCTCCGTTGCATAAACAAACATAATTTAAAGACAAGAACAGTCTTCAACACATGCCTACCGTTTCCTCCAATAACTTGCAGGTTGGGATATTTCTCCTTAATATATTTTATCATATTGATCTGGAAGATGGAGTTACCCTGAGAGGAATCCTGCAATAGAAAGAAAACCAGTTTCAACCAGAATTTCTGCAAAAGGTTAAAAATACAGCTCCAGAAGAGCCTCAGACTTCACTCGGCTTGCTGGGGTCTCTGCTAAGCTGTGTCAGTGGGCAAAACCACTCCTCAAATGGGGCACAGAGGCCGAGGAGAAGCTGCTGCCAAGATAGGAATGTACCTTCCCTGTGCAAGGCAGTTTATGGTAAATACTTTAGTAATATCCTTCATGTTTAAATCCTGTGGCTTTTACAGATGGCAACAAGGAGAACATCTGGCTGTGGGTAAGAACCATCTGGCTCTACCACCAGGACACTGTCAGCCCTGTCTCAAACTATAGGTGAAATGGAGAATGTTCCTTGTGAAGCCCAGAAGGGCTGGTGGGGGGAAGCATCTCCCTGCTGTGCAGCAGGGCAGCTGAAATACCAGATGTCACCGCTCAGCGCTCAGGCCCTGCCAGTCTCTGTGACCCAGCCAGATCCTGTCTGTTAAACATTTCCCGCTCAGCCATGCCCTCGGAGCACGGTGGACTCACGAGCTCACAATCGATGAGAAAACCGTGTGCAAATACACACAGCGACAACCGTGCCTGAAAGCTTACGGGCCAGGAGGGGAGATCAGCAGAGCAGCTCTGGGCTGACCACTCCTGAACAGCAGGTAGCTAAGAGAGTAACACAGCAACAAACATCAAAGGGCTGAAGGCAAGCTGTAAGAACCCGAATATTCAAAACTAGTCAGGAACATCAGAGAGGCTGGTGGCAGAGTGGATTTGTAGAAGATTCTGTATCAACTGACAGTGTTTCTCTTCTCAGCCTTCAGGGCTTAGATGCATCCTACATACTCCCTTGAGGTCACGTAAGCCCCCAGGCACGAGGAATCCCTCTAATTTAAGGACTCCAACCTGAAGAAGACTGAGGGGTCAACAAACAGCCACATTCTAACACAAAACAGCGTGTAATAAAGACAGTGAGTGTCACACTGCTGCTGCTGCTGCACTGTCAGAGCGGCTCACTCAAACCAGGCCCTCAGCCCACCCCGGTGCTCACCAGCACAACCGCGTCCACTCCCGCCTGCACCAGCAGGTCCAGCCGGTACTTGTCGTCCTCGTGGGTCCCGATAGCGGCTCCGCAGAGCAGCTGCTTCTTGGAATCCTTAGATGCCAGAGGGTAGTCCCTGTTCTTTTTGAGATCAGTACGAGCAATTATAGCCACCAGCTCATCATCTTCATTGACAATTGGCAGCTTGCCTGGAAACAAACAGAAAGAACATCATTGCGGGTTTCTGCAGGAGTGGGACGTTAGCCCGGGCCAGTGCAGCAGACCAGGGGCATCGGGCAGGCAGCAACTGCTACAAGATGGAGACTCAAAGAGGTGTGTTACCCAGTCTTGCCTGGCCATGGATGCCAGCAGCCCTGGCATGGGAAACGGAGCATGACTTTTCTGGACTGGAGAAGGACTCTGTATTTTTCAAATTGACCATAGAAAAAGTGCTTATTTTTTAGTAATTAGACCCATAACGCATTGTTAAAAGTCAAACCACCAAACCCTAACAGAGCTGAACTGAGTGCTGAAATGTGAGGGCCAGGATAGAAAATGGAAGACATGGCTGGACAGCAAGGTGCTCTTCAGCCCCTGGGCTGCCAAGAATCCCTCAACTCCAAACACATTTGAGATGAAGGCATGTGAACTCTGCACCCTGGCAGAGGGCTGCGGGCACTCTCCTCACTGTCCCCTCCTCGTGCTGGAACGCAGCCTTCCCACGTTCCACCCACACACGGACCGCGTGCCCACAGCCACCCACCGCCCTCCCAGCCCAGCGCTCCCACTGCTCTCCCTCGTGCTGACGGTCACGGGTACCTTTTTTACTCCTTTGCAGAATTTCATTTGCTTCTTTCAACATCACACCAGCTGGGGCCACAACAAGGTCTTCCCGCTTTGTCATAATCTAGTGGGTGGGAGAAGATAAAAAGTCACAAGAACTTCCTTCACGTTGAACTGAAAATACCAAACCCCTCTGCCCACGTGAAACACTCCACAGTGGCCGTGCGGGAGCGCTCCACGCAGCACAGCAACACGCCTCCAGAAACACAGGAACAGCCTCCAGGGTGATGTCCCCATGCCAGTGGTGACATCAGGACCCAAGCCCATCAGTGCACTGAAAAGATGGCAGGGGCCTCAGCAAGCCAAGGGAAAGCACCTAGAAACAAGGGACAATTCTCAGATGATGGTTGTTTGGGATGTTACCCAAATAGCCCTCCCTTTTAAAGGAGCATAGGCAAATAAGCGCTGAAGACACCTCTGGAGCCTCATGTTGTTCTGGCAGAAACCTTACCCCCAGTCTCGTTTTCAGGCAGCATCCCCAGCACACAGGCTCTGGAAGGGCTCTGCCACAAAAACCCCTCTGCTGGCAAGGTCAATGGGGCAAAAGTCACTTCAAAACCAGGACAAATCCAAACACACTCACGCACGCTCACTCTGACAAACAAGCACCAAAATACAGCAGAATGCCAGGGGCAGTGCTGGACAGAAGCTGAAACAGGGGAATACCTGATCTGGTATACAGAAAAAAGCTTTCACCACAGTGGCGAAACAGTGGTCAAACACTGGAAGAGCAGCCTAGGGAGGCAGTGAAATCTCCATCCTTGGAGATGTGGACAGAGCCCCACACAACCTGCTCCAGATGAATCTGCCTTGAGCAGGAGACTTGACAAGAGACCGTGATGTCCCTTCACAACCACAGCATTCTGTGATCACCACGTTCACATGGAATATCCTCATGAAAGGTTACTCCAGAAGGCCAGGCAAAGCTAAAAGGGAACACTTTCTAACCCTTCAGGAAGGTAGATTAGTTGCACACAATAAAAAAAAGAGAGAACATTTTAGTTATTTATACCACAAGAACAGACATTTTGCATCAGGGAAGAGGTTGACTCTGCCTGCATCCACCAAAAATGCTGTCTGTGATAGAACCCACATCTCAGGAAAAGCCTGAGGAATTAAAGACATATCGTGACACTCCCTGACTCTGTGGGATCCATGGGTTTCCTGTGCTACAGGAGACCGTGTGTTCAACTGGATGGCAATGAACAGCTCAGCAAGACGACTGCTGGACTGCAAATGGAGAGGAGATTGAGGAAACCATTCGTTTCCCTGGCCTTGCCTGGTGACAGAGACAAGCACCAGGCACCGACAGCAAAAGGGCTTCCACCTTTGCAGTGCCAAATGATCCACATAGGAAAGAGGGGTGATTCTTATCTGGCTCCTCTAAATGGGTAGCACCACTTCAAAGGGCCATGTGCACTTTTATAACCTACTCCCGGTTTACGACTCCTGTATCAGGTATTTGTAGGCGACGGCAAACCAAACAGGGATGAGCATGTGATACAGGGTTTGGTCAGCAAGAGCTAAAAATATTTGTGAGTCAAAAGTAAAACATGGCCAAGAGGCACCAGCGGTGTAACCTGACAGTGCTGTGGATCTACAGTTACACAGCTTGTGTGACAGGGATCGCACAGGGAACGTTCTGCTGCACAAGGGGAGTCTGTCTGACGTGGCAGCGTTATGAAGGCCCCTCTGCCAGTCTGCAAGTTCAGAGGATTATTTTAAAGAGCAAGTAGCCCAGATGAGGCACACAGGGAAAGGCAGTCCAGAAAATGAAGCTCAGCACTTGGAGGGCTTGCTGGGCACAGTGCAGCTGTTACAGCCCTGGCCAGTGCCAGACTGCTACACAGGACCACAGCCAGCAGCCAGGAACACTGGCAACTAATTAGTGAAGCAGGGGAGAGCACCAGCTGCAGGGAGGATGGTTTCCACAGCACTGAAAGATAACCCCCAGGAGTCACACAAACTGCATGGCCACTCTGCTGTGTCTGCACTGCAGGAGTTGCCAAGGGAGTGCAAATGAGGGAGACACTCCCCAGGAAATACAGTCACAGATGGATCTGCAGAGCTAAGGTGGAGCTGCTCCCTCCCACTGGCACAGCATCCTCGCAGACACACATTTACTCGTCTTATCACAAGCCACATGGTTTCCCAAGGCAGGACTTGCACCCATTGGGTGCTCACAAGCCCTTCTCACCTCACCGAGGGGCAGGTCATGCTCTGACTCTTTCAGGAAATCAATATCTCTAGATGAGATGATCCCAACCAGCTTGCCCCCCATCTTCCCGTTGTCTGTGATGGGAATCCCACAGAATCCGTGACGAGCTTTTGCTTCAAACACATCTCGCACTCGGTCGTTGGGGCTCAGCACCACGGGGTCTGTGATGAATCCTTGCTCATATTTCTGAAAGGAAGCAGATCCAGTAGCCAGGCTGAGCAGCACTGCCAGGCTGAGCAGAAGCAGGGCATGTGCCTGGGGGTCACTGCAGTCCCTCACTGAGCACTGCAACCACCCAGCCTGGCCACGTGCTCATCGACAGGATGACTCCCAAACCAGCACCAAGGCTCACCCAAATAGCGTTAAAACCCAAGAGTTTCCAAGCTAACCTCCTTCCTGAAATGATGGGGAATATTCCCACACCAGGAGGCCTGGCAGATCTCAAATCCCAGGCTGTGCACGGACAGCACTTGACACGCAAGAAGAGGGTTGTGCAGGCAAACTCTGGCAGCATTACAGCTCTGAAACACCAAGATCTGGACCATTTCAGCAGGGCCAGACCACGCCGCCCACCCGTACGAAGCACCGCTGCTGCCGCTTCAGCCACTCACCTTCACCTTCCGCACTTCGTTAGCCTGGAACTCCGGGGTGCAGTTGTGGTGGATGAACCCTATTCCCCCGGTCAGCTGGGGACACAAGGCGGCTGTGAGTCACTGCAGTCCCCGCCCGGCGCCGCACCGGGAGCGATGGAGCCCCCGGGCCGTGCCCGGCCCCGCGGCGGACACGCGGGAGCCTTGGGCAGTGCTTCCAGCCCCGCCACGGGGCCGCACTCACCGCCATGGCGATGGCCATGCCGGCCTCGGTGACCGTGTCCATGGGCGAGGAGACCAGCGGGGTCTTCAGGGTGATCCTCTTGGTCAGCGCCGAGGTCAGGTCCTGGCGGGGAGGCGGCGGCGGCGGCTGAGCGGCGGCACCGGCCCA